>CAOKZL010004853.1:0-15562 GCA_948472985.1 Iguana delicatissima | reverse complement strand
CATTACCTGAAACAAGTTACTTTTTGGGTAACAATAGTGTGATAACGTTTAATTGTAAAATCAGTGATACATAAGAGCAACATTAGTTTATTAGTGTGATGAATAACATTTTATAATAATTTTCAAAAGTTATTTTTAAAGGCTAATTTAAAAACAAACAAACAAGAAGTTTGTTTTCTGCCATTATTGTATCAGTTCTAAGAGCTATTCCCTCCTCAAAAACATTAACAGAAAATAATGGAAAGTAATGATCAGAGCAAGAAATAATGTTAACAGGGTAACTTCTTTTTTTGTCATTCTAATGCATAACAGGAAGTGACTTAAACACTGGGATGAGCAACAAAACAATCGATTTTTGAAAAGTGGCTCTCCAAGCTTTGCAGCACTACAGCTCCCTAACTGAAAATTCCAAGTAGCTCACCAAACTACAAATCCCAGGATCCCATAAGATGGAGGAATGACAATTAATGTGGGATCAAGTTGTTAGATAAGTGTAGCGCAGAAACACTACAGAAGAATGAAGAAGGGGGTTGATGAGTGAGTGAACTGGTGAGGTAGCATCGCTTTGGGCACAACAAGTTCTGAAATGGACTAACCCTTAAGTTGTGAAATTAATGGAGTTGTTCAAGCTTGGAGTAAGCAGAGCGCCATAAAATTGTTTGTTTTCTTAAGCCCAGTTCCATACTTTTGCAGGAAGGAGAGAGGGTTTTGTAGTCCTCCTACTGTCTCTAGCAAAGACCTAACGGAACCAAATACATGCACAACACTGCTGTGACGTGGCTCTCATGGGTGCATAGGAAAACTGCAATAAAACTTGTGCTAGAAAACTTTTTATTCTGGAAGTGTCTACCATGATTGTCTGCCAACATTCTCAAGTGGTTGATCATTTCGTACTTTTCTGATTAATAATGCCGAGGAGCCATACTATATAAAGATTCTTCATGGTCTTAATTTTTCCTGATCATTTTTTTGGTAGTAATTTTTATTAAAAGTTTATATTTTTTAAAAATAAAAAAACCCCCCTCTTTCCATGCTTAAATCTTTCAGCTAGATTGCTTGTTTCCATTCCATACAAGCATAATTTCCATCTTACAGAGAGAAGAGCAATTACATTATTACATTATTGATGTAGAGAACAATTATATTATTTCCTCTTTGATTTCTTAGGACATTTATAGTCCTTTACCCAATCCAATACTCCTTACTGTTCTTTTCTCAAAGTTCTGGGATAGATTTATTTCAAAGAAGACTGTGACTTTTCTCATTTCACTCATATCCAGAACTTTTAACTTCCATTCTCTTCATATTCAGTGCTGTCCTTATGTCAGCCTTGCCACAGTTATTAAATATAATAATATCCTGAATCTATTTTGTATTTCCCTTTGTTGCCCTACATATTTAACAAATAAAGCTACGGTTTCATTTCAAAATTTAGCTTACACATTTTTCTTCCAATTTCATCATGACACTACCTCCTTCCAAGCTTACATTGCCATGACATTTCCAACAATTTGGATTCCCGTTTTTTGTTATCTTTCTGGGAACCATGTACCCGTAACATTTTCCTGATCATTTTGAAGGGCACCCCAACCTCTTCTTAAGGGGAAACCCAAGCTCCTGCCCTATTCCAGATCAGCAGCTATACTTCAAATTCTTCAGCTATACTTCAGATCCGTTTTGGTATTTGGCAGCATATGTTGGATTTGCAATCACACTCCCTTCCTTTTCAATCACTTCTTTCCAAAGGCACTTCATCATAATCCAATTTGTCCCTTTTATTGTTGTTGAGCGCCTTCAATTCATTTCTGACCATAGCAACGATAAAGCTGGAATTTCGCAGTGATTTTCTGGGGGCTGAGAATATGTGACACAATCGGGAAGAAACTTCCAATTCAATAAGAATATTCTGTTTAACTTTGAATCAAGAAATTTGGATTGAATAAATCAGAGCACTATATAGCAGCAATTTTTAAGAGCTGTACATGCAATATAGTTGTTGGGTTGGGAAAAATAAACAATGTTGGGACAAAAAGAATTGGGACGGATTATAGGAGCGGGTAATTTCTCCATTTGACTTTCTAAGGGAAAGGAAAGGGAATATATAACGGGCAATAATTTGTAACGAATTGGGCTCTCGGCATTGAAAAGGTTAAAGGTGAAAGGGGTAGCAAAGAAGCTGTAGAGAAACTATTGATAAAATATCACATTTTTGGATAACGGTTACTAAAATTTCCCTTTAAAGCCATCGATCATCGACCGGCGGTGGGGAGGCACTTGGCAGTAAAAATATATAAATTGCAATTTGTAATCTCGAAGTGCGGAATAGGTAATTCTGTTATAACATTGCATGTTTGAAAATTCTTAAAATAAAAACAATATTTTGACCAAAAAAAAAAAAGGAATAAATGCGATGTGGCCAGGGTCACCCAATCGGTTCTACGGGACTGAATTCAAATCCTCAACCTTCCAGGGTTATAGGCCAACAGTCAAAGCACTATACAATGCTGTCCCTTATGGTACCGTTCATTCCATCTTTTCTTCATTGGCTTCAGCTGTACAGTGCCAACATTTTCCCTAAATATGAAAAATAAAAATCATGTGACCATTTTCATTCTCTTTCATTTCTTGGTTGGTTTCTCTTCCCCGCTCTTTGAAATGTCTGTCTTGCAGAGCCGAAGGGAAGCAATGTGATCTTTCTTCCTGACAAGCTCCTCTGCCTTTAACAATGGGGAGAGAGTGAGGTCCAGCTGGGGCTGCTCCTTCCTGCAGGGCCACAGCAAAAGAATACTTCGTCCAATTTCTATTGTGTGTTGTGCAGCCATTAAGTAAAACCATCATTTTGGAATTTACAAATCAGCATTGTAGAAGCCAGAAATCGTCCAAACCCCCTCTTCCCATGGATATAATCACTTTCAAGTGTGAGGCAGCTTAATCAAACTTCCCCATTAGGAAGCGGATAAATGATTCACTTTGCAGTTTGGGCTGCAAATTTGTGCAACAAAATTTCCCCATAATCGGGAGATAACAGCTTACATTTTCTCTTTGCTGCATTTCCTCCCGTTCAAACCCGGCCCCCTAAACCATCTCTCTCCATGCCCACTTTGTGGTAGAAACCTCGCATGGAAAGGAGAAATCCAAGCTCTCCCTCCCTGCTAATGCTCAGTCGCCTTATCAACTTAAAGACCAGGGGAATGTCTCTTACTTCTAGCAAAGGACAAAAAGCCAGAAAGGGACACTACTTTGCTAATCTCAGGTCCTCGATTTTTAGTTTCTGGTTTTTTTGCTAAGCAGAAAGGCCTCCAATTGATGCCCTCGCTCCCATCTCCATATCGTGGAATGCAAGCCAGGATGTCAGATTTTTTCCCCCCCCTCAACATATGATAGGAAGGAACTGTCTTTAAAGAAGTTTTTGTGAGTGTTGCCAGATTGAAAATTACAGAGGGTGTGACCTTTAGCAGTGTATGTAAAAAGGTATGTAGCAAGCAATTTCTCATACAATCATAGCATCATAAACGTAGAGTTGGAAAGAGACCCTGAGTGGCCATCCAGTTCTCAGCCCCCTGCTATGAGGAACACCCTCAAAGCACTCCCAGGGCCTACCTCCTGCTTAAAAACCTCCAAGGAAGGAGACTCCACCACACTCTCAGGCAGCAGATTCCACTGCTGTACTGTCAGGAAGTTCTTCCGTAGGTTCAGGTGGAATCTCCTTTCCTGCAGCTTGAATCCATTGCCTCCTTGACTTTCAAATATTTAAACATGGTTTTGTCATGTAATGCAGGTAGCAAGCCACACCTGCTCCAAATCTCCCCCTCTTCTGCAGTAGAGGTGCTGTGCCCAGTTTTCTATTTTAAGTTTTGGAAAGGAAAGTACTCTGTCCTTCATCTGTTGCTATGGCTGAAATATTTTGCCACCCAATCTGGCCTGCTGTTGTCAGTGGCTGTCCAACTTTCCAGATGTCTTAGTTTTCCTGCTTTTTCAGCTGCTTTTAAAAAGTCCCAATTTCTCTTTTGTCCTAAAATATTCTCAGCTTACTTCAGCTGCTCAACTCAGTTCAAATTGCAAAGAGGTTGCTCTCCATTAATCAGCTGGGGAGATGAGAAGAAGGGGTGCAATCTTCCCCTTCCCAGTATGGTCAGGCAGCAAAAAAGTGCCAGCTTTTTCCCTAGCTCTGTGATTTTCCTTATTAATAACTTTTGTCATCTTGACCAGACTGATGTTGCTTGGCCACACGTGTCCAGTTTCGGAATGGAAGATGGAGCCAGCCTGTTTTCTGCTGCTTCAAAGACTAGGACACAGAATGCCCCTTTTCTTTATAAAAAAGAAATTCCATCTAAACATTAGGAAAGGCGGGTTTACTTTGGGAGTGTGGGGGAAATTTTCTCTTTTTGGAGGCTTTTAAACAGAGATTGGATGTCCATCTGCAGGAATGCTTTGATGATGTATCCTGATGAGAACGGGGCTGGACTCAACATCCATTGTGGTCTTAAAGTTTTTTATTCATTTAACATCAGCAATTTGAAACACATGTGGAACCTGGAAAAGGTAGTCAAACCTAGAGGAATTAATGCTCAGTTTAACCTAGATTTTGTTGGAAACATGTCTCCTGCAGTTTTTCTTAGTTTCCCAACATCTGTGGTGCTCTGTGTCAATTCCTGCTCCTGGTTCCAGGTGAAAAATGCTGATGATATATGGGGAAAGTCCAAAAGGGTTGTTCCTACAAGACATTCCTGGCTTGGTGTTCAACCTGGGAATTCTGGGACTTGGGTCAAAAAGGGAAAAAAACTTTCCCAAACTTTTGGGAGCTTCCAGCTCAGCTGTAACCCATAGAAGGGGCTTCTGCTTCTGCTTTGCTTTTTAGAGGCATTCCCACTGAATCTTCCAAGCCCCCAAAGGGTTTTGGGGGGGGATTCCCTGTGCCGGCTCGAGGCTCTCGTCAGCTAATCAGCATGCAAAAATATTAGTTTTTTTAAATTGCTAGCCTAAACTTTCCCCAGCATAAATCGCTCACAGCAACTTTCAACATTAAGCCCCCTGCTTCGTTAAATGTTTTCTGAAACCACCACGCCCTTGCGTTTTCCCCTTCTTTCTTTCTGAAACACACTCAGCTGGACCTATAAATTTCATTTGTTTTTGCCAGTTGTCGATGTCACTGAAATGGCTAACAAATCAAAGGAGATTATCGTCCTAATGTGTTGTTGTCGTCTTTCACTGGCTATCAGGTCAGCTTCAGTTATATACCTAGGAATGAGATCTTCAAGTCACCTGGCCATTTCCATACTAGACTGTTATAGTGTAAATCCACTTTCAAATTTCCTATGGAACCCTTTTGGGGTTTGCAATTTAGGGGGGGGGCCTTTAGAATTCTCAGCCAGAGAGCTCTTGGCCTCAGGTAACTACAAACCCCAGAATTCCATGGGTTTTGAAAGTGGAATAATGCCTTTACAGTCTAGTATGGAAAGGCCCTCATTGTCCACAGCCCTGCTCAGATCTAAAGCTAGGGCGGTGGTTTCCTTGATGTAATCAGTCCACCTTGTAATGTGGTTTCCCCCTTTTCCCCCTACTGCCTTCTACCTTCCCAAGCATTATTGCCTTTCTCCAACATATTATATTTTTATTGTATTTGGGGGAAGGAATCTCAAAAAGTCATATCCCAAGGATGCTCTTGTTGAGCCCTGTAATTTTTGCCAAATTTTCTGCCTCTGCTATGTAGCTAGTATGTGTAAAAATAATTGGGACTAACAAGAATGCTGGCTCCCCTTTAAACCATTATAAGAACTAATGAGAATGAACTGCTTAAATAAATAATAGTGTTTCCCGTTTTTTCCCGTTTTGCAGTGGGTTTCCAGAGGTGACCCAGATTGCAGTTTCTTTTTTCTGTTTGGCTTCCATCCCCTTTTCCCTTTTGCTCAGGGCAGCCCCCGGTTTGTTAACCAGGCTGTCCTCCCTCATCAGTGCAGCAAGCCTGGAAATGCATGTCGAGAACAACATATTGCCTTCCGTCACTGCAGAGAAGTGAAATTTTAGGATGCAGCCAAAATGAATGGGGGGAAGTAAGGAACTTTGTGCCAGACACAAAAGAGATAAAGGGGGCTGTGTCGTGAATTTCTTTCTGGGTTACAGTCTGAACTTTGAAAGAGTGTTCAGTACCCTGCCCCCCAAATTAGCCCTCTCAATAGCTCTTTTTAAAACATACCATTCTGAATATTTATTTAGTCTTTTAACCCCAAATGGATTAATTTCCCCTTCATGGACAGGGAAGCCTCCAGCACCATGAGACACAACCCAAGATATTTGCCCTGAATTTCCTTTTAAAGGAAATATATCTCAGGCCCCTCAAGTTATTTTGCATTGAGGAGGGTCCCAGCACTCACCCCTCAGCCCAAATAAAAGTAATAATCAATCAGTAATATTTTGATGCCCTTTGCCCCCCCCCCTCTGCGGTTTTTGTGGTGCTGCCTTAAAGAGGGGCCCAGAAGGGAAGAAAGCATGAGGAAGGGTGAAGCTGATTGTGGCAAAGATAGCCCAGCAAGACAGTTTTGGGGAAGATGCATATCAGCAAGAGATAGCTGGTGACACTGTCCCTAGCTGCCTGCAGAATCCATAGTCCGGGGAAGATCCAAGGTCCGGGGAACAGCAAGGGCAGCAGAACAACCCCCCACCATGAATGGAATCAGAAAGGTTTTCACGGGCTTCTGCCATCTCCCCTTTCTGGTTGTATAGTCTCAGCCTCCACCCAAATTGGCCTAATTACATCTTCTGTATAAATGCTGCCCTTCTCTTTTCCACCAGCACTGGTATAAGACTTTCCCTCTCATGTTCTAGTGTGTGCTGTTGAGAAGTGGCCTGTCTGGTTCCTTGCGCAGGGGTCCAAACTCCCTGTAAATGTGTGGAAAGCGCTCCGGGAATTTAAACTTTTTATCTATTTTGTGGACAAGGAAGTAGCACTTTAATAGCTCCTTTAAGAGGGATGGATCACCAGCCCAAGGGGATGGAGTCTTCACCACCCCCGGGACCAGTGTGTCGTTGTGGTTGGCTTGGTGGTGTTGTATTATTCATTACATCCCACTTTCCTGTGATAATGGCTAGGTGGCTAATGACGTATTCCCAAACAATACAAATTAAAAAACAGCACAAAAGCACTAAGAAAAAGATAAATAGAAGATTTACAAACAATTAAACAATTTGTGAAGTTAAAATATTATATATTAAAAAAATAAATGGGTGATATACAAACCTTAGTGAAGCATTAGAAGCTCAGTCCAAATCACAATCATGAGTACATTTACAAATAAAACTTCCTACAGGGCTGTGGTTTTAGGCAAAATAGGGATAAGAAGAACAAAAACGAAACTCCCCCCGAGGTCCTCATCCGGCTTTTATTCGTGACCTCGGCTGTGGCAGGTTTCCTCAGAAACTGCTTTTAACTTTTTGGCCCATAACTGTCACCCCGGAATTAAAAAAGTCTGCATGTCAGAAGTTTTTTAAAGTTATGTCAGTGTAGAACGGGCGGGTTTAGAAACAAAATTTTAAACCCACCTACTGGGGCATAGTTAAGTGCCGCCAGAGGAAAAAGCAATAAAAAGGGGGGTTTCTGAACAGTTGCCACCCCCTTCTCAAAAAGGGACAGGGGACGGCAGGGGGCAGGGCATGGCACTATTGGCTGGGGGCCCAGGGCGGTCCCTTCCCAAGAACGGCATTGGGCCCCCCCAAGCCTCACAATTTGTTCTTACTTTGCCAACGGCATTTGTTGCTTCCCCACAAAGCTTGGGAAGTTACTCCTGGGGGTCACAATCTAAATCCATCAAAAAACACCAGCCGTGTTGGTTGGGGGGACAATGGGAATTATAGTCCAAAAGTTTTCCAAGGTCTGGCTGTAGTTTCATTCTTCAGTTTGTTTGGATTTTAGTTTCTTGAACCCTGACTAGAATCTTGGTTCCTCGTTTGTGGTAGCCTAGTATTGTGTACATGGAAAGGGGTCTCTGCCCCTAGGAATTACATCAAAATTGTGCCCGGAATCCAATTTAGGAAATTTATCCTGACTTTCCTTAGCTGGCCAGGCAGAAAGGCTGGTGGATCTAATCCCAAATTTATCGCTGGTCCCTTCTCCCTCTGGCATTTGGCTGCACAACCCCCCCCTCAGCTTGTCTTTAAACTATGGTGTTTCCAAGATATTTGGTCTATCACTGCCTCTTTTTCCCCAAAAAAATCAATTGCTCATCACCTCTGAGCCGTCATCCTCTACCCCTAGCCTCATAACCCCTTTTCAAAATAGTTGGAAAACCCCTGTGTTCTCTTGAGAGTAAGAGTAGCCAGCACATAAAGCCCCCAACCCTTCAAGACACTTAAAACACAATTGATCAAAACCTGGCCGAAGCCATGAAAGTGACCTTTCAGCTTAAAGGGACGCCTGATTCTGAGGGGGGCTTCGCAACAGGAAGAGATGAGAACGTCAGTCCCCCCCTAGCCATTCGCCCATTTTTGTAGCTACTTAATGAACAGGAAGCATGTTTTTCATCAATCCAATCAAGCAAACAAAGAGGAAGAGGTTGTTTGGAAACAAAACCCTTGAAAACAGTCAAGATTTAATTATGCATCAGCGGATTCAATTTACAGCCGGGGGCCCATCAGTCTTGGCTTTAGGCGGGCTCAGTCACAGCTCATGGAGACCTAAAACCCCCAATAACCAAGTGTCGCCAGATTTTAGGTTTTCCCAAAACAGATAATTCAATTACCTGGAATAAACCCCCTTTCGGGGGAGGTTGGTATATGTGTGCCTTGATTTTGTCAGAAACCTTTAAGAAAAAATCTAAAAATTAGGATGGTCCATTTTCTGTTTTCGGGGCTTTGATGCAACTGGCCTTCAAAAAAATATTTTGATGATTGATTTTGACAAAAGAGGGTGCTTTCTTTGAAGGCTGGACATACAAAGAACAAGTAAAAAAACCAAGGGCACAAAAGGTGGACCGGGATTGGGAAGGTTTTTGGGGAGGGGATCTCTTTGGACTACAGCTCCCAATCCCCAGCCAGTATGGGCAAGGGGGGATTCTGGGAGTTGTGGTCCAGGGAATTGCTTTTCCAAACTTGGCATGGGCTTAAACTCACTCTCATCCCAGGACAATTCCCAACAGCCAGAACACAGAGACATGAATGGGACAAACTTCCTAGACCCTAGTAAAAAAGGAGCTAGGGGACTAGAACGGTTCTATAGAAATTTCTGAAAAACAACCCCCTGTTTTTTTTTGCTTTTTTTTCTCAGTTTGCAGCGCAGAAGTAAGCTGAGAGCTATAATGAAGATGACTTGGAGAAAAGGTGGAAAATTGTTGTTTTATATGACAGCTGCAGCTAGAATGGTAATAGCCCAAGTGTGGAAGCAAAAAACCCTCCTCTCAATAACAGATTGGGAGATGAAACTTTTTGGGACGTGATACAGAGGGACAGATTTACGTATATATTAAGAGGAGATAAATTTGAAAAGTTTATCAAAGAGTGGGTTAATGTTATAATATTTTTCAGGAATCTTTGGGCGATATCAAGATATTGATTTCTAGGGATAAAATACGCAGGTACAATTAAATGACACAAAAATTTTTTTATGGACTGTGTTTATTCCCTCTCATTTGGGGGAAAAAGTTGTGAAAAAAATTAAGTAATGCTGTGAAGAAAAGGGGGGGGAACATTTGATTAAGTATATTTAAGCTTTATTTTTGAATATCCTTTTTTCTTTTTTTTTTTTTAGTATATTATGGATATAACGATATAAATCTTTTTTTTTCAATGGAAAAAAAATTTTTGGGTGTTCATTATTTATTACTATATTAAAAAAAAGAAATAGTAAGCTTGAGAGCAAAGGGGAGAAATAGGAAAAGAGAGATAAACCAGGGCATTGTAAAAGCAATGAGACAGTAGGATGACGGGATTAATTTTTGGGGGCCCTTTCCACTAGTCTGTTATAGGCCATATCCCACTTTCAAATTTCCCATGGATCTGGGTTTGATTAAGGAGGGGCCAGAGGCCCCTCCCAAACTGCAAACCTCAGGATTCATAGGATGTTGAAAGTGGGATAAAACCGCTATAACAGTCTAGTGGGGAAAGGGCTGAGCATGAGTCTCTACAATCTCCAAGAACCCATACTTTCCAATTATTCTCAGGCCATTTCTGCACTAGACTGTTATAGCGGTATTATCCCACTTTCCAACATCCTATGGAATCTAGGTTTGCAGTTTTGGGAAGGGCCTCTGGCCCCTCCTGTGATTCACCCCAGGATTCCATAGGATGTTGAAAGTGGGATAAAAGCCCTCAGACTGTGCGGAAATGGCCCCCAAATTTAAATTTTCATCCTACTGTCTCAATTTTTCCCTTCCCAAAGCCCTGGTTTTTCTCTCTTTCTCCTATTCTCCCCTTTGCTCCCTAAGCTTACTATTTCTTTTTTTTTTAATATAAGTAATAAAATAGTGAACACAAATATTTATCACTTCTTCCATTGAAAGAAAAGAATTATATATCGTTATATCCATAATATACTACCAAAAAAAGAAAAAAGGAATTTAAAAATAAAGCTTAAATATACTTAATCAAATTTTTCCCCCTCCTTTTTTCACAAGCATTCTTATTCTCAAAAACTTTCCCCCAAATGGGGGGGGAATAAACACAGTCCATAAATTTTTGCCTTTTTAAACCAATCTTGTACCGGGTATTTATCCCTAAAACTCAATATCTTGTATCCCCCAAAAATTTCCCTGAAAATATTATAACATTAACCCACTCTTTGATAAACTTTTCAAATTTATCTCCTCTTAATATTAGAAATCTGTCCCTCTGTATCACGTAAAACAGTTTCATCCCCCAATCTTTTTAGAGGAGAGTTTTCTGCTTCCACATTTGGGGCTTTCCATTTTCTACCCTGCAGCTGTCATATAAAACAACAATTTTCCAGCCTTTTTCTCCAAGTCATTTTTCATTATAGCTCTCAGCTTACTTCTGCTGGTAAAACTGAGTTCAAAACGAAAAAAAACAGTGATATGTTCAAAATTTTCTATAGAAACGTTTACCCCCCGGGCCCCCCTTTTTCCCCCGCTGGCTGCAGGAAGTATTGTCCCATTCATGTCTCTGTTTTCTGGCTGTTGGGACGGGGAGGGAGAGAGTGAGCTTAAGCCCATCCCCTTTGGAAAAGCAATTCCTCTGGACCACAACTCCCAGAACCCCCCACCTTGCCCATACTGGCGGGGGGTTCGGGGAGCTGTGCCCAGGATCCCCTCTCCAACCTCTCCCCAATTAGCTGCCACCTTTTTGTGCCCTTGGTGTTAACCTTTTGTCCTCTTGTATGCCCAAAGCCTTAAAAGGGCCCTTTTTGTCAAAATAAATAATCTAACTTTTGAAGGCCAAGTGTTCTTGCATCAAAGCCAAAAAAACAGAATGGACCATCCCTGTTTTAAGACCTTTTCCCTTAAAGGTTTCTGAACATTTCCAAAGACACCAAAAAATACCAACCCCCCCCAGGGTCTGAGTTCAAGGGGGAAATTTTTTCTGTTGGAAGACGCTACATTGGCGAGCACTTGGTTTAATTCGGGTTGTCAGGGCATGCATCCATGAGCTGTGCTGAGCCCGCCTGATAGCCCAAGACTGATAGCCTGGCTCTGAAAATTAATGCTGATCATAATTGAGCTCTTGATTATCAAGGGTTTTGTTTTACCAGAACAACCTCTTCTTCTTTTTTCTTGATGATTGATGAAAAACATCTTTGTTCATTAAGTGAGCTCACAAAAAAAGGGCGAAGCAATGGCTGGGGGCCCGATTCTCTTCTTCCTGGTTTTTAACCCCCATAGAATCAGGCGTTTAAACTTTAGGTTTCCTTTTCAGGCTTGGCCACTTCTGATTGTTTTATAAATTGTTTTTAAGTGTCTGTTGAATTTGCTTTTATGTGCTGGCTACTCTTTTACTCTCAAGAGAACACACAGGATTTTCCAACTATTTTGATGAGGTATATGAGGCATAGTGTGAAAATGAGGGCTCAGAGGGTGATGAGCAATTGATTATGTCAGAAACTGAGGCAGTGATAGACCAAACTTCTTGGAAACCCCCATCAGCTGAAAGACAAGCTGAGCGGGTTGTCAGCCAAGGGCCAGAGGGAGAGGGGCCAGCGATTTTTAGAGGAATTAGATCCACCACTGCCCTGGCCACTAAGGAAAACACCCAAAATTTTCCTAAATTGGATTCCAGGCACCACATTTTAGACTGTAATTCCTAGGGGCAGGCTTGCCCTTTCCCATGTACACAATACTCTAGGCTACCACAAACGGGGAAACCCAAGTTTCTAGTGGGTTAAGAAGACTAAAATCCAGAAAAAACTGAAAAATGAAACTACAGCCAGACCTTGGAAAACTTTTGGACTAAAATTTCCCATTGTCCCCTAACCAACACGGTGGTATTATTGATGGATTTAAAAAAACCCCACGGGAAAATTCCCCCCTTTGTGGGGATAGGTGGGGGAACAACAAATCCGTTGGCAAAGTAAGAAAAAATTGTAGGCTTGGGGGCCTAAATGCCGTTCTTGGGAAGGGGACAGCCCTGGGCCCCCAGCCAATGGGGAGGTCCTGCCATCCTTTCCTGGTCCCCTTTTTGCTAAAAAGATGGTGGCAATTTCAGGAGCCTATTTGTATTGCTTTGCCCTCTGGGCCCCGGGGGCTTCTATCCCCAGTAAAGGGATAACATTTTGTTCTAAACCCCCCATTTTCTACACTGACATAACATAAAAATTTTGACATGCAACTCTATCTGGGCTGACAGTTTTGGGCCAAGAAGGTTAAAAGCAGCTGCTGAGGAACCCTGCCAGCAGCCGAGGTCACGAAAAACCCGGGGGTAGGAGCCTCCACGGAGCAGAATTTCGTTCTGTATTTTCTTATCCCATTTGCCTAAAACCACAGGGCCGTGTAGGAAAAATTTTATTTGGTTTGTGTACTCATGATTTGATTTGATGAGCTTCTAATGCTGTGCATTTTTAAGGTTTGTATATCCCCATTTTAATATTTTTAATATATAAAATTTTTTAAATTAAAAATTGTTTAATTGTTTGTAAATCTTTATTTATACTTTTCTAGGGGTTTTTGTGCTGTGTTTAATTTGTATTGTTTTGAATACGTCATTACCACCGTAAGTCCCATTATCACAAGGAAATGGGAGTTAATGAATAATACAACACCACCAAGCACACCCAACGACAAGCACTGACTGCGGTGGTAGCTGAAGATTTCCCATGCCATTGGCATGGTAATCCATTTCCCTCTTAAAGGAGCTACCCAAAAGGTGCTTTCCCTTGTCCACAAAATAAGATAAAAAGTTTGGATTAAAGTTAGCGGCTTTCCACCCACTGACGGGGATGTTTTGGGAAACCCCTGCGCAAGGAACCAGACAGGCCATTTCTCAACAGCACACACTGAAACTGAGGGAATAGTTTGTCCCAGTGCTGGGGGAAAGGGGGGCCCGGGAAATTCACTTTTATACAGGAAGAGTTTGTTAATTAGGCCACAGCTGGCTGGAGGGGTATCAACCAGAGGGCAGAATGGCAGAAAGCTGTTGGAGCCTCTGATTCCATCATTAACGGGCCCTTGATTCTGTGCCCCGCCTTTTTGACCTTGGATCTTTTCCTGGACTATGGGTTTTCCCGGCAGGCCCAGACCAGCTACCTTTTGGGGCTGGACTGTGCTTCTTCCCAAAACTGTCTTGCATGGGGTTTTTTGCCACAATCAGCTTTTCACCTTTCCTATGTTTCTTCCCTTCTGGGGCCCCCTTTAAGGCAGCAACCAACCACAAGCAGAAAATGTAGTCCAAAAAAGGGGATTAAAAAATGCATTGATTATTACTTTTTTTGGGCTGCGGGGTGAGTGCTGGGATTTTCTGCCTCAAGTGCCAAAAAACTTGAGGGGCCTAGATAATCCATATCTTGGAGGGAAACATGCCTCAGGCACAGAATACTTGGGTTCCCTTCTCAATGGTGGCTGGAGGTTTCCCTTCCATAAAGGGGGGAAAATTTAATCCATTTGGGGTTATGACTGAAGGGATATATTCAAAATGGTGGTTGTTTTAACAGAGCTTTGAGGGGCTAATTTGGGAGACAGGGTTCTGCAACTGGAACACTTTTTAAAAGTTAACTGAAACCCCGAAGAACCCCACGACACACCGCCTATCTCTTTTGTGTCTGGCACAAAGTTCCTTTATTCCACCATTTTTTTGGGCTGCAGTCCTGGATCTGCACTTCTCTGCAGTGGAGGGAAAGGGGAAAGGGTGCGTGGTGATTTCTCGACATGTTTCCAGGCTTGCTCACGATGAGGGAGGACAGCCTCATTTATTATGCAGAGGGCCGCCGGGGCTGCCCTAGAGCAAAGGAAAGGAGATGAAGCCATAAAAAGAAAAAGAAACTGCAATCTGCTACCTTGGAAACCCCTGGAAGGAAAACCCGGAAAGGGAAACACTGATTTATTTATTTTTTAAGCAGTTCATTCTCATTAGTTCTTATAATGGTTTAAAAGGTAGGCCAGCATTCTATGCTGTAGTCTACACTCGTAACTTCACACATACTTAGCTACATAGCAGAGGCAGAATTGTGAGAGGCGTTTGGGCTCCAAAAAGAGCATCCTTGGGATATGACTTTTATTAAGAGATTCCTCTCCCCCAAATACAATAAAAATCATAGATATGTTGGAGAAAGGCAATAATGCTTGGGGGGAAAGGGGAAAAGGGAGTAGGAAAAGGGGAAGCCACATTCAAGGTGGACTGATTACATCAAGGAAGCCACCCCCTAAACTTTTCCTGAGCAGGGCTGTGGACAATGAGGGCCTTTTTCCCCAAAAGACTGTAAGTGCTATATTCCACTTTCACACCTAAAGGAATTTGGGGTTTGTAGTTACCTGAGGCCAAAGAGCTCTTGGCTGAGAATTTTTAAAGGCCCCTCCCTAAAATTTAAACCCCCGGGTTCCATAGGAGTTTAAAGTGGAATAATACACTATAAAAGTCTAGTATGGAAATGGCCAGGGGGATTGAAGTCTTTCCTAGGGGCACTATAAGGAAGTACCTATAGCCATAAGACAACAAACCCCCTTTTTGGGGAAAATCTTTTGATTTGTTAGCCTTTTGTGACATGACAGGTGTGTTCCTGGCAGAAGATCAATGTTGTATAGGTCCACTGAGTGTGTTTCAGAAAGAGAAAAGGGAAAGCACAGAGGGGGTGGTGGGTGTTAAAAAACCTGAATTTTTAAAAAAGAGGGTTTAAAGTTGAAAGTTGCTGTGAGGTTTATGTGAAAGTTTTGGTTGCAATTTAAAATCTGGAATATTTCTGCATGCTATTTCTGACGAACCTGAGGGCCCGGCACAGAAATCCACCGGGAAACGTGGGTGTTGGAAATTTCAGTGGGAATCCTCAAACAGCAAACAAACAGAAGCCCCTTCTATGGGTTACAGCTGAGCTGGAACTCCCAATGTTTGGGAAAGTTTTTCCTTTTAACCACAAGTCCCCGAATTCCCCGTGCTTTTGGGAAATACCTACCAGAGCCAGGAACATGTCTTGTAGGGG
>CAOKZL010004852.1:0-16234 GCA_948472985.1 Iguana delicatissima | reverse complement strand
CTCTAAAAATTTTAAAAGGCTCTAAATCAGCCCAAATGGCAGCTGGAAGCCATGCAATGTCACTTCTGGTACATCCCAAATATGACAGGTATGGGGGGAAATTTACCCCTTGCATAGATGCCCACCCACCCTTGTGATATAAACACTTGCTTGGCACAAGCCTGAGCTGACATATAGGTGATGTAAAGTAAGTAGTATCTGCATATAGAAAAAGAGTGTGGCCTTCCTTCCACCTCAGATTAAATCTTGAGGCTTTTTGTCAGATTGTTGGTAAAATAAAAAACCTAATTTGTTGTTGCAGGTGAATAAACTGTTGTGCTTCTCACCTTGCAATTCTGTATATGTGTATTTGGGAGAAGTCCTAAACTGAATTAAATGGGAAGTACTTTTAACTAATTTTTTGTGAAAGTCAAATAAATAAAATCCTCTTTGTTTTCTGGCAGCATAGTAGTGTGGAGTGTCCTGAAGAAA
This sequence comes from Iguana delicatissima, assembly GCA_948472985.1. Lineage (NCBI taxonomy): Eukaryota > Metazoa > Chordata > Lepidosauria > Squamata > Iguanidae > Iguana > Iguana delicatissima. Next base: position 15,763 of record CAOKZL010004852.1, on the reverse strand, counting down.
GAGGCCATCTGTGGTAGTCCTGCTTCTGCGCGTAGTGCTGGCAATCCAACCACACTGGTGTATTCCAACTGCAGGGATGAGATGTTCATTAGTGCTGGAAAGTATGGCTTAGTGTTTGAGAAAAAAACCCACCAATTTCATTTTTACAGACTTTTACAGACTTTTTAAACTGTTTTCATTTCCCTGAAACTGCTGACCTGAATGATGAGAGTAATGAACAAGTGAGAGCTATACTTTCAGTGTTTCTGGATGGTGGCAATAGTGAAATGCACTGTGATTATGTGTCAGTGATCTGGACATGGATTTTGGCACATTTTCAGCCTATCTTTGTCTTTAGAAAGACCTAAATTATTGCATTCTGTGATTAAGAAGTGGAGTTTTACATCAGACTCTATAAGATTTGCAATGCTTGCACTCTGATGTCTGCGAAAGGTATTGTAAAATTGCTGTACACTGTGGCCTTTAAATCCTAGAACAAGGATATTTTTTGAAATTGCTAGATTCTTTCTTTCACCACCTATAGTATGCAGTCATTGGCTTTAACAGGCAGTGAGGCAGTGGCGGCAGTGACCTTCATTTTCTTTGAGGCTTGGTATTTTTTGAATGACTGCTACTTACATATCGACAATTGCAGGCAGCTTTCATAGAAAATTAAGCTGCTGAGTGCTTGATTCTGTGCTCAGGATTTCTCTCAGTCTTCCCTGAAATGATCTAATCAACAAACATTGTCCCTATCCCCCCACTTCCAAACCACAAGAGAGTAGGATGAGTTTGTGTTTAGGTTCCTAATACACCACAGTGATATATAAGCGAGTTGGCATGTACCTTTTCTAGACTGGTATACCTGGCATTGGTGGAGTAAAACAAAAATAGGAAAGGCACTTTGGAGTAATGTACCGAAGCAGTTTATGACACTGTCTGTCTGGAACTGATTTTGAAATAAATTTTTTGGCTGCAGCGGAACCATTCGAGTGTGGGAATTGGACTTACCCAACAGGAAAATCCGCCCGACTGAGTGTCAAACAGGACAACTGAAAAGGATAGTTACATGTACTAGGGTAAGAAGTACTGCTGGTTTGACAGTTACTGTGTAAAAGGAAGTGGTGCTTCAAACCAAAAAGAATAAACTGTAGCCATGCTGATGTGTTGGAAAATGTCTACTTTAGGAAAAGAGTCTGTTCAGGAGGCTGAGGGATTTCCAAGGCCCTCTACTCCTAGCTCTCTTCAGGAACAGCCAGGGTACCTAACCAGATGATACTTTCTCTACAAAGAATATCCAGTCCTAGGGATCTTCCAAGTCATCCGCAGAGCAGTAAAAGTAACAATTGTAGTCAAAACGCAGTCCAGAAGGCGCTACATGGGTCTGGGAGCTGTGCCTGCCCATTTATTAAGATCTTCATTGGAGTTCCTTTTCTAGGTGCCTCTGCCATCAGAAGGAAAGAAGGTAGCAAATCTGCAGTGAACCTTTTTTTTGGCTCTGGCACCTAATCTGTGAGTCACTCTTCCCCAGGAGGATTTGCTTAACACCTACTGCTGTGTAGGCATTTATATTTCAAGGCTTTTTAAAACAATGGAATTGTTTGAAACAAATCTGTTATTATAGTTTATTCTTCTGTCATAACTGTTTTTTATGTAGTCCTTGGTTCGTAATGTGTTTTGGATTGATGTTCAGTAAAATATATGTTCAGAAGGTAGACTTGCAGTTGCATAAAGTTAGCAAGCAAATAAATACACTGAACTGCATCAGTGGCAGGAGCAGGACATGAGTTTACAATTAGATAAGCACCTAGTTTTCCATGATTTCTTTCAGATATAGATACAGATATAGGTATATGAATGAGGTGGCATTCAGTCGTTCCCTCATTGCTCAAAAGAAAACCTGGCCAAGAATTTATGATGTCCTAGATCAATGTAATTTACCTATGATAGTGAGGATGTGGTGTATCTTCTTAATCTTGTGTCTCCTTCTCCAGATGATGGATGATGACAAGTACTTCTATGTTGGCACATCTACTGGTGATATCCTGAAACTCAATACAAAAAGCACATTGATGAGTGACTATGGTCCAGTGAAGGAGAAATTCAGCCTGGTAAGTGGTTACTTTGCTCCAGGTCTCATTAGTGGAGACACTCAAGTAGTTGTAGTGCTTCCAACCACCGTACTGTTACAACTAAAGATCAGCAAGCCTGAAATGACCTAAGAGCCTGATAGAGATCCTCCTGATCCTGTGAAGCTTCTGATTCTGGCCTGACTATTCTTTTTAAACAACTTATTGAATAGGCACAGGCTGAGCAGGCATCTGACATGCCCACTTGATTAGTTGCAGTCGAACCATTCAAATATGGGATCTGGACTTTCCCAACAGAAAAAATCCAACCAACTGAGTGCAAACAGGGCGCTTGAATAGATGTACTATGTACAATGTACTGTGTTAGATGTACTATGGCAAGAGGTCTGCTGATTTGATATTTATACTTGGGAAGCTTGATGTTCCATCTGTCTCCTCTTCTCTAGGTTGCCCATCTTGATACCTTCTCTTCATGATAAACTCTGCTACATCTTCGTGTTTTGGGGCAAGCTTGACTCAGTGTTAATTTGTCACTTTAAAAATAATACTAACAAATATTAGGAACATAAGAGGTTGGTTTATACCAACCTTTGGCCACTGAATTCAGTGTTATTAGCTCTGACTAACAGGAGCTCTCCAAGGGACTTCAGGCAAACAGCCTGTTACCTGATGCTTTTAACTATAGATACCAGGGATTGAATGTGAGACCTTCATGCAGAACATGGGTTCTCTGCTAAGCTGATACAACAATCTCTGGTAAAGCACAAAGGACCTTTCCACACCCTACCTGGATCTGTTGTTGTCTGGTGCAAATCCTGGCAGCACCTCTGCTGGGAAGGGAGCATGACAGGGCACTCTCCTCCACACTGGATCAGTTCCCTGTTGAAGGAAGCATTATGGACACATCTCTTCCTTCTGCAGCGCAGCCAGGCACTTTCACAGGCTTTGCGGGGGCAGGAAGTGTCTCCATTGCATTTCTGGGGCGTCCTCAGGCCAGATAAATGTTGGATAGTGGTGCAATTGTGTGTCACTGATGGGGAAGACTTGTCAATGGTTTAATCCACAATCACACTGCCTGGTGACGGGAGAAGGAGAGGCAACATCATGCAGAAGCATCATCGTGGTCCCACTCCTCTTCTGTCCCCATGCCAGGACAACAGCATCCTGCAGAAAGGACCAAAGACTGAAAACCATTTTGATAAAGGGATGTCTGATTAGAAGATAGGATGTGTTGGCCCCAGCTCCTTTGTCATCTTTCATATCTGACATGGGGCATTTTCCTTTTTGCCAGGGAGCCTTTCAGTGTGCTGATTCAGATGCTGTTGTCAATTTTGTGCCTTTGGCTCCTCGTGAACCTTCACCGAGCAGAACCAGGTTTCAGAACTTGCATTTATAAGCTCTGCTTCATTTGACACAGTATCCAGTGGCTATTGACCCACTGAGTGCTGTCTTCAAAATGCCTGTTTAAAAAATGAAGCTATCATAGTAGCTCGATCAAGCTAAGTAAGATACTGACATTCTTAAATTTATAACTATGGACTGAATATACATAGAGTTTTTCTATTTGGGAGCAAGAAAACCTGACAGGGCAGATTGATTTCTGTTCCCTTCAAAGTAGGTAACAGAGGACAATTTGAGCTGTAGATGAAATATATAATTTCTTGTCTGTTGGATATTGTCAGACCTTACAGGTTTGCTTTACTCATTTTCAGTGAGGGTAGGGGGAGTCTATTTAAAAAATAAATAAAATAAATGCAGGTACAAGAACCAGCCTCTGAGTTGGGGATGCTAACACTTCTCCCTTCCCCCACTTTGGACTATATTCCCAGTCTGAGTGCCTCCCATCCCCCATAATCGTGTGCCTCACAAATGGGAAAACGAACACCTAATGTTTCTGCTTATAGGACAATGAGCAGCTTCTGTAGGTAGTGTAAGTGAAATTCAGGCCAGGAAGATAGCACTAAAAGAAAGGGTTAACACACATCTATTTGCCTGATCTGTGCCTCAAGTCCTGTTCACTGTAGCTGGTTTTACCTTCACCAGCAACAGCACTACAGGAAATCCTTTTTAAAAGTTCATGACTGCACATTCAGTAAGTTTGCTTTGTATTTGAGTGGAACTACTTATTTTCCTGTCTCTGCAGGCTTCCCTGATTCTTGTATCAGCATATCAGGTTCATGTGGGCACAGCATACCAGTCTTAGTGGCATGGCACGCAAGGGAGTGACATAGCCATCCGCATGTCTGAATTGATTTGATTTTCCCCAGTACAGGAGAAAACTGGTCCTCATTTAGTGGAAGCAGCAGTACCTTTTTGATGTGAAGCCATTGTGGCTTTTCAGAAATTTGATCAGCATGAACTCTTCTTTTTTCCAATTTTCTGTTGAGTTCTCCTTGTTTATAGTTCTTAAAGACTTCTTGTAGATTCTACAGACACCCAGAAGAGAATGAGAAAGTGGAAGGGAAAAAGATTGAAATTGAAATTTTCTTTGCTGCTGGCTATAAGCGGCTCACTGTTAGGTGAAAGAAGCTCTGAGAATCCACAAGCAGGAAGCAAAGGTTTGCAGGTATAAAGGTAATATTCAGTGGTGTTTTGGATGCTATGGATAGACTTTCCTCAGAGCAGACCAACATTGAAAAATGAGAAACTATGGAACAGGGAAACAGAAACAAAATCTGAACGCTGTGGAAGAGGTAAGAGCCTGTTCTCAGGACTTACCTGTTATGTATTCATGTTCTTTCCATTATAAACATTTGAGGAGACGTATAGTTGTTTCTCACCACTCCTGCTCCCCCTCCTTCTTGTCCTCCTCTTCTTTCTTCTTCTTCTATTAATTTATATCCTGTCTTATTGCCAATAGTGAAATTCAAGGCAGTTTTGTTTTTCTTCTTTGCCATCAAGTTACCTTATGACCATCCTTTGTATGAGAGACCTCGAAGAGCCCTGGTCATAAATATCTGTGCTCAGCATGGAAACTCAGGGTCATGGTTTCCTTGATGGATTCATTCTACCTGTAATGTAGATTTTTTTATTTCTCTTTTTCTGTTGCCTTCTACTTTACTGAGCGCTATTTTATTTTCAGTGAGTTACATCATTTCATGATATGTCCAAGGTATGACAGCTTTAAATTAGTTTAATCACCTTGGCTTCTAGTGAGAGTTCTGCTGAGTCCACCCCTTCTTCTCATGAATCCCCACCGCTGTGCTCGATTGCCTCCCTTCGTCTGTGCCGACTCGACCACAATAGAGTTCGGTACAGGGTGGTTGAAGAGGAACTCTGCGTTCTCCTTCTGTGTCCTGTACAGATGTTCTAGCCTATGAGGAATAGGCTGTGCTGACACCGGCTTCGCCCATGGCTGCTTCATCGCGTCCACCAGGGTAGGCAGAAACGGCAGCAGTGTGGTCAACGGTGAGCGGGCTTCCAAGAACTGGAAGACGGGGTCCTGGGCTTGGGGAGCAGGTTCGGTCACCTTCAGGCCAAGGGCTGTGGCCATCCGGAGGAGGATCGCGGAAAACTGGCGGACGTCCTCTGGCGCAGACTCCGGGCCTGGCTCTCCGAACCCCAGCAGTGGGGATTCATGAGAAGAAGGGGTGGACTCAGCAGAGTCAGAGTCCGAGTTGTAAGAGTCGCCGGATGGTGATGGCGACCTCTCCTCCTCCTTCTCCTCGGCCGGCCCACAGGCCGGAGGTGCCAGGGTAACAGCTGGAGCTGCAGGCTGCGTCGGTACCGATACGGCCGATGTCGTGACCGGTATCAGAGTCACCTGCAGGGGCACTACCGCGGGCCTAGGATGGTGTGCCGCCTGTGTGATAGAAGTCGCCGCTACCGCCGGCTGGGCTACGGTAGGCTGTGGCGTCGGGCGGGTAGCTGTGGCCGTTGTCCGCGGCGGTGGAGAAACAGCCCTGTAGCGGGGTGAGGGCTCTGGGGACCGACGGCGACTCGGCGAACGACGCAGAGGTGACCTCTCATAGCGGGGGTAGTGAGCCTCCCGCAGTGGCGAACGAGACCGGTGACGAGGTGACCAGTACCTTGGATCTGGATGGTACCGGTCCCTGTAAGATGGCGAATACGAATAGTATGAGCCAGCCGGCTCGTGCCACACCTGCTCCTGGGCGTACCTTCCTAGGTATGCAGGAGAGTAGGCGCTCTCGCCCGATCCCTGTCGGCCGCGCTCTTCAGGGACGGTACCGTCAAGCAGTTCCTGAAGGGCCTGCAGCACCTCTACCCGCCGGTATCGCCGCCGCTACCACCGTGGTCGCTGTCATTGGTGCTGTCCCAGCTGACGAGGCCGCCCTTCGAGCCCATGACCACGACAGATGACAGGCTGCTTGCGATGAAGACCGCTTTCCTAGTGGCCATCACCTCTGCCAGGCGGGCAGGAGAGTTGACGGCGCTACGGTGCGATGAACCATACTTGGTCTTTCATCGGGACAAGGTGGTCCTCCCACCTGACAGCTCCTTCCTGCTGAAGGTGGTGTCCAGCTTCCACCTGAGCCAGGACATCATCCTGCCGGCCTTCTACCCGGACCCGACGACACCTCTGGAGCGGTCCCTCCACTCCCTAGACGTGCGTCGGGCGCTGGCCTTCTACAAAGACAGGACTGCAGCCTACAGACAGACACCCCACCTGTTTGTCTGGTATGGCAGGCGCCGGAGAGGCCACAAAGTATCCACCCAACGCTTCTCTAAGTGGGTGGTACAGACTGTTCAACTGGCGTACGAGCTTGCCAGGAAGCCTCCGCCAGACCTGCTTCGGGCCCACTCCACCAGGGCCGTGGCGACATCTGCTGCCCTCCTGCGAGGCGTCGACCTGTCGGAACTCTGCCGTGTGGCGACCTGGTCCCAGCCGTCGACCTTCGTGCGCCACTACAGGCTCGACTGCCGTTCCAGGAGAGATGCCCGGTTCGGACGTGCTGTGCTGTCTTCTGTGCTCTAGGATCTGGGACCTGACCCACCATCCTACTGGTAAGCTACACAGTCTCCTAATGTATGAGGCACAGAGACCACGAGGAAGAAGAACAGGTTGCTTACCTGTAACTGTGGTTCTTCGAGTGGTCATCTGTGCCCTCATACATCCCCGCCCTGCCTTCCCCCTTTTTCAGGTCCCATCTGCTTTGGCGGACCAGAACTGAGGAGAGACCGTTAGTCGGCGGGAGGAGCATGCGCAGCACCGGCGTGGGGGTGGGGTTCCCGCCAAAGCTAACAAGCTCTAGAATCTTCCGAACGCTACCGCGCAGGCGCGAAAGCTCCTAATGTATGAGGGCACAGATGCCCACTCGAAGAACCACAGTTACAGGTAAGCAACCTGTTCTTCTCACCACTCCCACTCCCCCTCCTTCTTGTCCTCCTCTTCTTTCTTTTTCTTCTATTAATTTATATCCTGTCTTATTGCCAATAGTGGAATTCAAGGCAGTTTTGTTTTTCTTCTTTGCCATCAAGTTACCTTATGACCATCCTTTGTATGAGAGACCTCGAAGAGCCCTGGTCATAAATATCTGTGCTCGGCATGGAAACTCAGGGTCATGGTTTCCTTGATGGATTCATTCTACCTGTAATGTAGATTTTTTTATTTCTCTTTTTCTGTTGCCTTCTACTTTACTGAGCGCTATTTTATTTTCAGTGAGTTACATCATTTCATGATATGTCCAAGGTATAACAGCTTTAAATTAGTTTAATCACCTTGGCTTCTAGTGAGAGTTCAGGCCTGAGTTTCTCTAGGACTGATCCATTTGTCGTTTGCTAAAATGCCTGCTAGGTCCATAGTATCTGCAGACCTCTTTTCCAGCACTATGTTTCATATGAGACTATTCTCTTCCTGTCAGCGTTCTTCATTATCCAGCTTACACAACTGTACATAGAAAATGAAAATACTATGGCCTGGATTATTCTGATTTCAGTCTTTAATGGTATCTTAGTCACTTTGGGATTTTATCTAGTTCCTTTATCACTGCCCTTCCAAGTCATACCTTTTCCAATTTCTTGACTACAGTCTTCATTTTGATTAATGTCTAAGCCAAGGTATACAAAATGTTCAATTATTTCTGTGTCATCATTACCCACTTTAAAGTTATGCAAATCATCTCATATTATCAAAACCAGTATAGAATAAACATACATAGCTCTGTGGATAAAGGCATGCAATTTGGATACAGTTTAGCGTGCAAAACTTTAGAATCCTTTTATTGTTTGCGATATGTCCTTTTGCATTAAAGGTATATTTTAGTAGTAGAATGTTTGTAGGAAACTAGTGTGCTGAGATCTAGCAGAACAACAACAGGCTGCTTTGTGTAACACGTGCATCTAGTGTTAGATTTCTTGGGCTATTTGGATCTAGAGCCTGTTACATTCAATGGGATTATTAGTCTTGTCACCCATCAGAGTAGCTGGATGCTACATGCAGCTATGTGTAATGGGAAAATTTTTTATCATCATCGTCATTCCTGTATGATGATGATGATGATTTTCTTATTCGCCTCTCTCTATGGATCAAGGTGAGGAACAACAATATAGCAAGAAACAGACACAAAGCACAATTAAAAACACAAGCAGCAATTAAAAACGCATCCAGTACACCTATCGTATATGCAGTGGTTCAGTTTCAGGAACCCCCATGTAAAACCAAAAAATGTGAAGCTTCACATCCCATTATAGTCAATGCATGCAATGTGCCTGCAGCAGCAAGGATGTGTACCTGCCATATCCATTGACTGTAATGGGATATGACACTTCACACAACCTCACATTTGTGCATGTGGAGGTCATGCAAGAGGAGCACCTACTGTAATCATAATCATAAGAGCATAACCTCGGTATAAAAAGCATATGTATTACAAACAATCAATTCATAATTTAAAAACCATCTGGATAGGCCTTCAGGCCTAATGCTATTTAGGTCCTTTCCACAGCAGCCTCCCATCCTGCAATGGGGATGGGAGAAGGACAGGACCACGATGACGGTTCTGCATGACATTGTTGTGGTCCCATCCTTCTCCCATCCCCAAGCGGCATGATCGCAGATTAAATCATTGCCGGGTTGTCTTTGTCAGTGACATGCAATCGCACCACCATCCCACACTTACCTGTCCTGTGGAAGCCGCAGAAGTGCGATGGATGCGCTTCCTGCCGCAGGACAGGCTGGGAAAGTACCTGGCTGTGCTGCAAAAAGAAGGAAGAGACATGACGGGGAGCCAGCCAGTGCAGAGGGGAGCGCTCCTGTCGTGCTCCCCTCCTGGCAGAGCCACTGCTGGGATCCCCGCTGGACGACTTCATGAAACGGTAGAGTTCAAAAAGGGCCTTAGGCCATTTCTGCACTGCATTGTTATAGTGCTATTATTCCACTTTCAATATCCTATGGAATCCTGGGGTTTGCAGTTTAAGAAGGGGCCCAAAGTGTAATAAAAGCACTATAACAGCGCAGTACAGAAATGACCACAGAGTAGAAAAGTGGTGGGCCCCTTCACTTCACTCTGTGGAAGTAGCAATTTATGTTCCCATGATATTACAATTATTTGTGCCTAGCAGCTTGGTTTAACATTAACTGTAACATTAATTTTGATATGCTTGGGATATAAAGAGATTTTCAAAAGAAACTGTGAAGGTGTACAAGGGTGGGCTAAAAGAATATAGTGATCTATATCTTTATTAAAACATAAGAACAAAGATAAGCAAGGACTATACCACACCAGTGTTTTCTACTTAGCACTGAAGGTATGAGAGAAAATCATTTAGATCCAGGGGAAGAACTATGGCAAGTCCAGGCATGCAATTTGGGACCTTGAGGACTGCCAAATAACAATCGCTATTACTTGTTCATTCATTCATTCCTACTCCATATTTCCCCCCAAACTGGAAGTCATAGTGGCTTACGAAAATTAAAACCAATGCCAATAAAAGCACATACGCAATATAAGTAAAAACATACAAGAAGTCTTTATTAAAATGTTCAGTTAAGTTTTCTACAGGATTGAAACCATTTTTTAAAAAATCAATTAAAAGCCAAAAGATAAAAGTCAGCAAAGCTGACATTACTGTCAGTTTCTAAAAGCCTGTGGAAACAGAAAGTTTTTACTTAATGATAGAAGGACCACAAAGAGACAACCAAGAGAAGTAGGGGGGAGGCAGTCAGAAAAAGCCCAGCCCAGGAAGTCTAGATTGGCTGAAAGCTGTCCTTTTGATACCTGATTTTGATCATTTAGGTTACTAAAGAATGGAAGAAATATCTTATTTATTTCATTTAACATAGGTGTCATGTTTCAGAGCTATAAAGATGTAACAGCAGGAATAGCTTTTCTGGAGGCTTGCATAGCAAAGCCAAACTTGAATGTCCCTGGACAAGTTAAAAGAAAGTGTTCCTCCAGGAACCCTCAGGCACACTGACAACTAGCAAAAAGTCCTCAGTGCTGTTTGAGACACAAGTGACTCAGTTTCTTGCGCAGAGACAGCTGCTATCATTTTTTTTTTAAAAAAACACATTTATCTACTGAATGCTACCCTGAATTCATATTCTAGAAGCAGAGCTGTGCAAGTATGTTATAGCAAAAGAATTCCATGGGGCCTCAAAGCTGATCTTATTTGTTGATTTTAAAACATTTATATCCTGTCCTATATCCCAGGATCTCTCCCAGGCAGTGTACAAGTAAGCTTAATTTAAGCAGTTCAAGAAAAATTTAAAACAAAAAAATAATTTAAGCAGTAAAAAAAACATGTTAAACAATTAGAAGACTATAAAGGATTTAAAAGTTAAAACAGTTGAAATCCCTCTGTAAATACATTTTGGAACAAAGAAGTTAGGCTCCAAAGGGCATGTAAAAGAGCCATGCTTTTACTTGGTGCTGGAATGAAGCCAGCGTTCATCCCAATCTGGGCCATTTCCGCACTACATTCTTATAGCGCGATGATTCCACTTTCAACCTCCAATGCAATCCTGGGGTTTGCAGTTCCAGGAGGGGCCAGCTGACCCCTCCCGGAACTGCAAACCCCAGGATCCATAGGAGGTTGAAAGTGGAATCATCGCGCTATAAGAGTGTCGTGCGGAAATGTTCCTGGATTCCAAGGGGAGCACATTGCACAACTGGGATGCTACAAGTAAGAAGGCCCTCTCCCACAGTTTCCCACACTGTTTTGCTCCTACATTGTAGAGCAGCATGAGCTGTCACAGAGTTTACTACCTCAAATGCATAAAAAAGACAAGATTCCATTTTAAGGCTGGCTCCATTTGATCTGCTGTTTTTTTTAGTAGTAATCCTGATACTTTGCTCCTGTTGTGTTAAATTTGTTGTGAATTTATTGGTGAATTTTGATTCTTCTTCATGGTCTCTGTGCCTCATGCATTAGGAGCTTTCGCGCCTGCGCGGTAGCGTTCGGAAGATTCTAGAGCTTGTTAGCTTGGCGGGAACCCTTCCCCCATGCCGGTACTGCGTGTGCTCCTCCCGCTGAGCAACGGTCTCTCCTCAGTTTTTTCTTGTCCGCCTCAGCGTACAGAAGGTTCTTCTTGTTGGCTTATGCTTTTCTGCTTGGTTTTTGGATTTTTTGGCTTTGACTTCGGATTTTGGATATTGACTACCCCCTCTCGGATTTTTCTGGCTGTTTGCGTTTTCAGATTTCGGACTTGGATTTGGCGTTCTCAGACTTCCCTTTTTCTCCTTGCTGCGTTTTTCCTTAAGTTTTATGTCGGCTCTGTTTAAGCACTGCGCCTCCTGCGGAAGGAAGGTCCCCCTTTCAGACCGACACGCAAAGTGTTTATTTTGTCTGGGTGAAGGACACAACGTGCAGGCTTGCACCGTTTGTAGTGAGTTCACCCACCATTCACTCCGGTTAAATTTGTTGTGAATTTATTGGTGAATTTTGATTATCTATTATTTTATGATTGGAAACTGCCTCAAAGTTTCGTATATTAATGATAGTAATACTTGGACAGTCCACATGTGTTTTCTGTCACCTTAACACTAAAATAAATATTCTGTGGGACAAAATCTAGGTTGTAAGCTATATGAAGGGGTCACCTAAGTAGAGAGCGATATTTGAAAAAACTTAATTTTTTAACTATAGCTCCAAAGGCCAGCTTGGCCTTTTCTGGGTGTTACAGTCTCAGCTTTGGTAGGCAGATAATTTTTTCTCCATTATAGTTGTGCTATACATTCCTACTTAACTTGGAGACCATTTTGTTCTTGATATTAAATATGCTATCCCAAGGAATGCTTATGTCATTATATGTTTTCACCTGAAAGTACTAAACAAACGAACAAAATAAAACCTCTATGTTTTTCTCCTACCTTTAAAATTCCAGAAAACTTTGTGTGTGTATGCACGTGCACACATGAATGTGTGTGCGTGAAAGAGCTTTGCAGAATTCATTTCTTTTATCTTTTTAATGCTGTCTTGTAAATAATTAACTTCCTCCTTATTTAATATATACACTTTTGTTTCTTTGTGAAGCACCTGAGTTGGCTTCCAATCATAAAGCAAGAGAATAGTTAAAATCAAAATGGCGAACACAGTAAAACAATAAAGAAAGTCAGGCAGAATGTGCTCCTACAGAATACACATAATATAGCCTGAACAACTAAAATCAACAAGATTTGGTCACTTGAAATCGAAAATGCTCAGTGTGTGTGACATGAGACCTGGTACATTTTTTGGTAATATAGTTTGTTGTTGTTGCTGTGTGCCTTCAAGTCATTTCTGATTTATGGTGACCTAAGGCAAACCTATCATGGGGTTTTCTTGGTAAGATTTGTTCAGAGGGGTTTGCCCTTGCTCTCCTTAGAAGCTGAGAGAGAGTGACTTGCACATGATCATCCAGTGAGTTTCCATGGCTGAGTGAGAATTCAAACTCACTCAGGTCTCTCAATGTCCTAGTCCAACACTCAAAGCACTACACCACAGTGAAATGGAAAACCATGCACATTTCTTAACAAGCTGTAATCCAGCAGCTTCCCTCTCTGTATGCTCTTTAAAGGTGTTTTGTTTAATTGGCTTTGAGTGTGGACCATTCTTTATGGTCAGAGGTGCACAAATTAACCATTACTCTAGATTACACAAAGCTTTAAGGGCACAAGTGTTCAGAAAGTTTTAAATTTCACAGTTCTTGAGCCAAATAGTAGGAGGGCGGGTCTGCCTTGAAAACTAATTGTCAAGAGAGAAGTGGGGAAAAGATCATATTCTGCAATAAAACAAGTCGGTAACATAGCATCTGGATGGCCCAGGACATGCTATTAAAATACAGTGTGTGGGAACTAGGGAGTGTCTTCTGTAACCAATGAGTACCTGCTTATGGTTCATTTAAACAAATAGCCACCAACTGGCCCCTCCCCAAACTGCAAACTCCAGGATTCCATAGGATGTTGAAAGCGGAATAATCGTGCTATGAGAGCGTAGTGTGGAAATGGCCTCTGATGTCGCTTGGCATCATGTGTCCCAGCTTCTATCTGTGAAATGTTGGAAAGTATGAGCTGGTGTAGTGAAGGGCAAAGCAGATAATGATGGGCAGGTCTATACAAGCACTGTTGATCAAGGTGTGGACCTCAGCCTCCTTTCAACTGAAAAATGGCTAAGTGTTCTCCCAGAAGCCTCCAGGTACTATGATTGCCAATTTAAAGTCTGCTTCACTATTGGGTTTGTTTTGGACCCAAAACAGTTATAAAAACCTCATTAAAACCAGAACTGACCCCTTCTGTCTCACTAGACACACCTCTTCTTACAGAAGGACTTTGGCCACGGAGCATTCAGAGAAGCATCTCTTGTGTTATCTTTGAAACCAAGCAAAACTCAACCTTGTAAAAAGTATTTGGAGCAAAACAAACACAGGTGAAGGCGTGGGGAGAAATACACAGCAGCACACAAAGTAGCTTTCCTCAATCCACATATTTCTGCTGCGGTGTAGGAAACATTGCGCAGAAAAGGCAAACAGAAGCAACTCAGAGATCATCAGGACTGTGCAGCAAAGGCCTGAGCAGATAGAGAGAGATCAATACACCTTGAGAAACACAAAACAAAAACCAATGCTTTTAATTCACATTCGCCTCCTGTGGTGTGGCAACAGGAAAGATAAGGAGAAAGTGTTTGACATCATGAGTTCAAAGGGTGGGTCTGGTGCTGGTGGGGGGCATTGATTCAAAGGCAATATTTTTGAATTCACACCAGTCGTCTGGATAGAAAAAGCAAAGCAGGATGAAAAAATGAAAGAACAGTAATATTGAAAAACAAATTCTTAAACACTGGCAAGAAGCTGCCTAGGATATGTAATATACATTCTTTAATTGCCCCCATGTTCCCAGGCCCTTTGATTAAAAATGAGAAACAACAGAAGATAAAAAATGTGACCAGGGGAGGGAGGAACTGGTGAGAGGTTGGACACTCATATGAGCTCACACACCTCGGTATCATTCCTGTGCTCTAGGCTACTAGAGGGTGGGTGAGAAATAACAAGGGGTGTGTTCTCATCCCAGTGGGTGACACTCATGGGTGTCATTCTTGTGCATATGCATGTGCAGAAAGATTTTTTTAAAAAAAGAAATGTTGTGGACAGAGCCATTGGCTAGATTCTGTGCTTTCTTTCAGTCTACAGGTTTGAGCCTAGATGCGGTTTGTCTCCCCTGCTGCCGCTTCCTTCCCACCCACAGTTATCAGGCAGCATTCTACTTAACAATCATTTAAAGTCATGGATGGGCCTGGGCACCGTGCCGTTTCAGCTTGCATCCACTGCATCACCTGTGTTGTGCTTCTGCTTCTGGCCATAAGAATGAGGCAGTCTTATTCCAGCATTCTGCACAGACACAATGGTATAGTTTTCAAAGTTTACTTATGACTAGTTGGGGGTGTCATCCATTGAAACCCATGTTAAAATAGACTACTATGACACAAAACTGAAGGAGATTAGTCTTTTTGGATTTTCTGTGTGGCACTTGCCTTTCTGCTATCTCAGCTGTGAGACTTAAGTATGGCAGCAGATGATAGCACAGCAGTAGAGAAAACCATACAGAATGCTCAAGACACTGCACATGGGCTAACCATTAACAGCAAGCCTGTGAGAATGGAGAATAATGGTTGGGCACTTGGTCAATACATGCAGCATATGTGCTAGAAGTAGCTCTCTTGGAAGGGACTGGGAAATACTAAGGAAAACTGTTAGAAGCAGAAGGGTCCCAGCTTACCACCCCATGGGACAGCCCACCTCTGATGGAACCACAGAACTGGAATGGAACAGAATATCACAATCCAGCACTGCCACCACTGGGCGATGAAGCTAGATTCTTCATCTCTGGGCACTTTTACAGATTATTATTTCTGTGTTATTATTTCTAGCCCACTTTTCCCTAAATTACAGACCTAAGGAAAAGTGTTGCTGTTTTCGTGTGCCCTTTCTGACTCTGGCAACCGTAAGACAAACCTGTTCAGAGGAGGTTTGCCCCTGCCTTCCTCTGAAGCTGAAGGAGTGTAACTTCCTAATGTTACCCTGTTTACTGGGGGTCCTGGGAGGGACACCTAAATGTGCTCAACTATAGGTGGGGAAAATTAGCTCAGAGCACTGCTTTAGCGTTACGAGAGGCAGGGTGACTTAGCAGGATCTTGTAACCCAGTGTTTACGGGGTCAGGCCAAGTCAAGAAGCAGATCGGTTTGAAAACAATTAATGATCTTTATTAAATACAGGCACACACTGTAAGCAACACAAGCACACAGATCACTAAGGAAAATA
>CAOKZL010004851.1:0-16384 GCA_948472985.1 Iguana delicatissima | reverse complement strand
TGGACTTCAATTCTCAGAATCCCTTATCTATGCTGGCTAGGGCTTCTGGGAGATGGAACTCTAAGAACATTGGGAGGACCAAGCATTCCCCACTTGTACTGCAAAGCATGCTGGGATCAGCAAGGCCAGGTCACAAGAGATGGAAAGTTTCTGATCAAGGGCATGAGTTAACATCTTTTGCCTTGGATATACAAAATATGTTACCTCTCAGGCATCCCCTGCAAGGCACGGGAAAAAATAAATGGAACTTACTGGGGAGCAGCAAATGGCAGGAGGGAGAGCTACCACAGGGAGCTGCCAGACACTGAAATGGTGTATGCCGGCATGGGTATTGGCAAGTGGGGAGACAGAGGCGCAAATCATGTAAGGATAACCAGAATTTACAAGGAGTTTTACATCTTCATAAAATAGTCATTAAAAGTGGAAGAAATATTTCTAATATTGCTTTGGTCACACCAAACTTTGGGAAATAGTATCTTTTCACAAGACTCCAACAGTCCCACCACCCAGCATGAGGAATTCTGGAGTTGTCAAAAAAGAGGAATATTTTCATGTTTTTGGTAAAACCCTTCCACAACCAGAAAAGTGCAATACTGCAGAGAAAAGATTTTTGGAAACCTTTAAACTCCACACATGTTGGAAAAGGGATGTGTGACTAGAACTATCAAACATCTAGTTTGGGGCTGGAAAACTGACCTCAGACCCATGCAGGGCATCTGAAAAATGACATTCTGATTTCTTTCCAGGATGTTGGGTAAGGAAGGCCAGAAACTGCATTTTACCTTACTTTCTACTGTTGAAGACTGATTCAGAATTGGGTGGTTGAAGAAGAGCTTCTGCATGAAAAAAGAGAAGGAGACCACAAATATTGTACCTAGTTTAGAAATGGGGAAGAACAGAGCAGCTGCCAGGTTGCCCACATGTACACACAACGTATACCCTGCCTCAACCAGAGCCTAGAAGAGTCTACCAAAGATTAAGAAAGCCCATTTGGAGCACCGTCGTTATTTCCGCTTGAAAGTAAAATGCCATCTATCATTTAAGACACAGTGAAATGGAGGAATCTGAGACAGGTACTTCGGGAAGCCATTTCATACGCTTGGCTTTGCATCTTGGAAGCGGTGGTGGTATTCAATGAATGTCTTTCTCACAAAGAAACACCAAAGTGGTCAGGTGGCACTCCTCCTTCCCTGCAACCACCCCAATCTGGATATGACTATTACTGTAGTTGAGAAGTTACCTTTGGGCTACAGCTCCTAAGCCAGCCAGCAGGGGGAGGACACAGTGGTTTGCAGACTGCTGAGTTTCGTGGCCCCCAAGTTTCCCCAGGATGCAGAGGAGGCTATTTTTCTCCACCCCTGCAGTGCTCATTTTTCAAAAAAAAATTTAAGGATTTATATCCTATTCCCTATATAGGCATTAAAGGCTTAAGAACATATTAAACAATTTGACAAGTTAAAGAAAACAAAATTTAGCCCTCGTAAAACAGTTCAAAACAATGTAAACACCATGCATGTGTGTCGATCTGTATAAAAACCAGCCAGGCACAAGGAAAAACCATGTTTTCTTTGAGCAGTGAAATCATAGCAACATAAAAACTAATTTAGGTATCCAAGGGGAGGGTGTCATAAAGGTCCAAAATGGTGCAAATTATGGTGGTTTCATGCTCAAGAACAACGAAGGTACCATGGACATGGGAGGAAAACCCCCCCAAAAAAGTGGAAATGAAACTCGAAACTACATGACATGGTACAGTCGAATGCCACAGTTTCAATGCCTGGTCACAGTTTCCGCCATCTGTGCCATGCTGGTTGGGGGTTTCTGGGGAGTTCTAGTGTTCTCCCTCCCCAAACCCTGCTTTCTAAATTCTAGTTTATAAGGCAAAAATGCTATGATTCGTTTACAAAGGTGATTTTTCTAACCTTTCCTCCAAATTAGCACTTTCAGTCACACAGAGGCTGCCTCTCAGGCTAGGCACCGGCCTTGTAACACGAACAGAGAAACATCAACAGATGGGATGCAAACAGGGAATGCTTAACCCAATCTGGGTTAAATTTTGTGCTCTTGAAAAGTACAGGGTTGCACAACTTGTCTGCCTTCAGGCCGACTTGACCTATCATGACCCTATGACAACTTCTTTGATTTCTTCAGAGGGGGTTTGCCTTTACCTTCCTCTGAGGTGAGAGAGTATGACTTTGCCCAAGATCACTCAGTGGGGTTCCAAGGTGACCAGGGAGCTGGAATCCTAGTCTTCCAGAAGTTCTCAAACCAACACTCATACCCACTGTACCATGTTGGCTCCACACAACTGGTCCCATTCATTTCAAAAAGCAACCAACCTCCCTAGGCAACAGATTCCATGTAAGGTAATATCTGGGATAGGAAACTTTGGTGGGGCAAAAGTTTTGATGTTCAGCTCCCAGACAGCCAACGCAAGCCCAGCCATGTTATGCTACCTCTGGGATTTGTAGGCCGACACTGGGAAAGCCAGCCCTCCACTCCCATTTGAAAGATCAGTGAACGGATTGTTGGAAATATAAGCTGATATTGTGAAGTACTGCAACACCCATTTGGGTTCCCAACTTGCTTAAAAGGGTAATCAGGGGAATTTTTAGTTAATAGTTGTTACCTTAGGTTTTCTTTTTCTACTTTAGCCAAAAGTCAAATAGCCGATGTTGGGTAAGAAACTGCTTTTGGTAGCTGTGCTCCCCTTGGATATGGGATAAAAATTTTTCCCACCACTGGTGATGAATTGCTAGTCCCTTCTTGAGCTTCCCATTGTGGAATGAGGTAGCAATACTTGTCTTCGGCCTGAGACAGAGCCACCTCGGCATGGCCCAGCCAGTGTCTTATTAATTTGTTCGCTGAGCCTAAGTTTGGATTTAAGTACAGCTCCCCCCCCCACCTCCCTTCCTTTTCCAATCCAATAGCTGACATACTTAAAGAGCAATTTATATATCACCACTTTATATACAGAGAGCTCCCAAGCCTCAAACTCCATACTCCAGAAGGCTGTAATACAAATCTCAGACCGTTCTTATGTAAAAACACCATAACCTTTCAACCCTGACTTTGCACAGCAGTGGGTGTGTGTCTCTTTGGGGAGGGAGGAAGAAGAAATACTTTATACTGATTTGGAAATACCAATCGGGGTGCTATAAATAAGGGGCACAGTAGTTTGTGCTTTTGTGTGTGTGTGTTTTGTGCTCATCTAACACTAACTCAGCCTACGGCTGTGATTAACAGAGGTCAGACGAAGTTGTTTGGTGGTTTTCATTCTTTAAGCAGCAGCTCACATGGGGAAGCCACACAGGTCTCAAACTCCACCTCCGAGACATTTCAAGTCAGCTGAGAACAGATCTAGCATTAAAGATCAAGAAACTTTGTTGTCCTGGATAGCAATATAGTGTTCTCAATACTCAGGACAGAAAACTCCCAGCTAGCCCAGATCAACAAATTTTTGACTCTCTTCCAAGCAGAAACCATCCAATGCCACACTGAGGAGGAAGGCAAGGTGAACCGGCAAAGCTGCCACAGCTTTAAGGGCTCCTCCCTCAAAGTCACGATTAATTTCCAGAATGATCAGTTAGAGGCACACTCCTGAACCTCACCATATTTATCACGAGCTGCTTCCAAACATCCTCTCCAAACATTTCTTTGCTTATTTCCAACTTATAGATAGTATGATTTGCAATCAGGGTGTCCTGCTTTTTGTACGCCATGCATATTTTAAAGGTTTTAATTGTTAATGTCTTAAAGTAGTGTTTTAATTGACAATTGTGTTTAATGCTTTTTTCTAAGTTTTTATTTCACATTGTTTTAGATGTTCTGTTTTCATTTATACTGTAACCCACTTTGAGTCCCATAAGGGAGAGAAAAGCTGGATAACTGAATAAAGGAATTAAATTTACAAATTACCTATCCTAAAAATTTCAGAGCATAGTAGAGAAAAAGAAATAAAACAGGCGCAATCAATATACAGTAGCTAATGTTATTTTTACATTCAGACAAAATACTGGTGGTTAAATTCACATGTGGAAGAGTTGCAAAAATGGGCCTTGCTTTCCCCATGCTCTAATTGTCTCATGTTATATTTGGAGGAAAGTATTCTGCATAATGGTGCCACCACGCTAAAAGGTCTGCTCTGAACCATAGGGAGCCACCCCACCAATGACATGACGTAATATCACCAGAGACAAGGACCAGCTTCCTCAGACAAGACTACCATGGAAGCCTATATCAGGAAGGGGTTAGGTTTGTTTCTCAGGTGCTGTTTTTTCACTTTACAGCTCCCAACATTCCTCACTATTGGGCAATGTTTGGCTAGGGTGCTTGGAATGGAGTTCAATGGAGATCTGGAAGGCCATGTGATTACCACTACTACTCTAGTCAACATATGCATGCCTGAGGAATGCCCCTACGCTAAGGGCCAGATAAAAAAGATGGGGAAAAATCAGGTGAAGTTTTTCCCATAGCCTTTTTTTATCTGGGGAAAAGTTTCGCATGCCTTCAAGCTACCTGCTGACTTATGAGCAATCCCATCAGCCTTAAATAAGAGTTTAGGTAAAAGGTAAAATATACTTCCTAGAGGTGGTTTTACCCGTTCCTTCTTTGTAAATAACATATAACCTATGGCACCGGACTTTCTATTGCGTGGTTTTTCCTCATTGGAAGTACTAACCAAGGCCGATGCTGCTTAGGTTCTAACAAATAAATGAGATTGGATGTTTAGGATAAGGTACTATCTGTGTTAACTGTAGGGTCTGACAATTGGTATACCTGGAAAAATGAGAGCTGAAGTTTCTGAATTGCATTTGTAACTGGAGTAGTTAGTTTATATAGTCATGCATAATTTTCATTACAAAAAGCTGGAGGTCAAATGATTCTCGTATTTTTGTTATCTTTGCTGTTTATCTCAATCTTTTCCTCTCTTGTGCTTTTTTTGTTTACTTATTTTTCTTCTTTGTTGTTATGTATTCTGGCTGTTGTTATATTGGAAAATGCTTTTTTGTAAAATTTATTTGACTAACTATTCCTCCGAACTCCTCGGGTTCTACTTATTTTAGCCATTTTGGGATTGCTCCCTTTGTTATCCTAAAATCCTCATCCAAATCTTAAAAATGTTAGATTATGCAAACTATTACATTGTCCATTATACCAACAACATTATCATGTGCTGGAATTTTTCATATAACATCTACAATTACACGCTCCGCCAATGCGTCATACTTCTATGAATACTTAAACAACAACAACAATGCAATAATCAATTAAATATACGGAGTTTTTATGCAAAACACCCGCCATGTCTCCTTCTTTAAAACAATATGGGACAGGCAATCATATACAACACAAAACCATATAAATGACATAGTCAGGAAAAACCAATTGTTATATAGGAAGAATTGCCTCTCCCTTCATTCCCTTTGCTTTACAAACAAGCTACTAATCAGACGAGGGCTGATCAAAACCCTGAGTGATGGAGGAGTGTTTTGTCAGTCTCTCCCTACAGGAACAATTCACAGCAGGTCAAGTATGATGTCAGAAGGATGAAAATGATATTAATAGTCTGATGACTAAGTTATTTTTGGAACGTCTTGCTCTGTTGTTGGGCTGTAATCTCTTGAACTCACTACAACATCATGTAACATCATCACTTGACTGTTGGCTCATGTGCCACTGTTGCCAGCACAAAAAAATTTTACTGCAGGAATCTGATCAGTTGATTATTTGACCATTGTCCTCCAGTTGGAATGTTGCTGCAGCACCACCTTGTCACTCCTGGGATGTGCTCAAGACCTGGCCCTCAGCACAGAAGGTGAGAAGGCCCCTCTTGAATGGAAGACTTCACTGCAATTTGTTCATCATCTCCTTTTGCTAACACCTTATGTTCAAGCAGCAGAGCTGTTCACTTAAATTATTACTATGTTTTAATAATCAGTCGAGCAACATGATCAGTTTTTGACTGCCCAGGGGGCCAACACAGCATCAATCAGCATGATCCAACCACCGCCCCCAAGATTCAGTGCACAAGGGCCCATCTTGAGTTTATTTTCAATGCAGTTTGCATATATTTTTTTTATATAATGGATCTTTTCAAGTTGCTGTGCTTGTCTCTTTCAGTACTTCATCATTCAATTGGGGGCGTCCACTTCAGTTGCCACATACCGTGTTTGGATGAACATCAAATAAATATTGAGAATAACCTCCCTGAATCAGTTGCATTTTGTATTTGAAAAAAAAAAAATAAAAAGAGCATGAAAACCAATTAATGGGAATGAATGTGGCCATCAAACTCTTTCACAGATGGGATTAATCTTTTTAATAATTTGGAAAACACAAGACACACAACAACTGCACAGCCCCACCCAGGATCAACAACCTGCCCAGCCAGTTCATTTGGATAGCCAACACACCAACCAGGAACTTTTCATCAACTCACCAACTGACTTGCCAATGCCAATATCATCATTTGAGACACCAATCATGTTTATAATATAGGAGAGGAGGTAGTGAAACTTGAGATGGTGTATGCACTTGCCCATGACATGCAACTTATCAATTGTCAAATCCAAGTTTCATCAACCAACCACATGAACAAAACATTACTACAAGAGCTTTGGAATCACCTCTTCCTCCCCACCACCGAAGATTTACTGAATGTTTTATGAGAAAACAGGAGCCCATTGCACAAATACACTGTGATATCTAGAAGTCTGAACTGTGGAAGAATTATTGGGAAGGGCAGTATAATGTCAGTACTGATCCTTTCCATCAGGTCTCCCTCCTCCTCTTTCTTTTAATTAGCTGTCTTTCTGTTTTGGTGTCAGGTTCCATGCTCAGGCTGCTGCCCAGAGACTGTTGCCAGGTGAGTCAACCTCCACCACACCCCATTTCCACCAGCTGAGAGCTGACACCAGCAGAGCTCCCAGATTTCAGTCACCACAGCCACCATGACCACCATCACTACACTATCTGTGTCATCATCAACCATCAGCACACACACGCCCCAGCATCAAAGAAATGTTTTCTTCACAGCACCCAGCCACACCATGTTATCAATTAAATGAGGATTCAACAGCATGACTCACACCACCAATACACAATAATTACTGGAAACAGCATCAACCACCCACAGGCAGCGTCACACCCCCACCATCAGATGAAACACACACACACACCATGGCCAAAAAAACAGAAATAAATACAGTGTGTTGTCAGATTTCTCTGTGAATGATTATTAAAGCATGAAAAAGGTGTCCTGAGGGTATGTACCTAAATCTGGGCCTCCTGTTATTCATAACCCTCAGCTGTTGGTAGAGCCACATGCCACTTGAGACCCTGCATCATTATTATAGCCTTATCTTTCTTCCAGAAAGCCAAGGCATGAAAATGTCTTGTACATACAGAGTCAAAATTAGCAAAACATTTGACCTAAGGGCCTTGTCAGTGAGCCTCAAGGCCAGCTTTGATCCAGTTGGAGAACCTCCCTTGCAGTGTTGTTGTAAACTAAGCGTGATATCACTCACGTAGGAGTTGTGAGGGCAACTTTTCTGAGTAAAAATTAGGGATTTTGATACGACCCATGGATAAGTTGAGGGCCATTCCATGGAGAGGGCAACGCCAGCACCATCTTAGGGGAGCTGTGACCCCTAGCTGCTGCTGTGCCTTCCCCTTTCCCACCTAGGCATTCATCGAATCATAGATTTGTAGAGTTACACAGCAAAGCAACTAAACACTAAAGTATGACTCTAACCATGGCAGGGAGAGCACAGGTGACTTGACAGTCCACTTGAGTGAAAGGTTCTTATTGTATAATGGAGCTTCTGCCTATCCAAATAGACTGGGCTGGGCAAGTTGTGGTCCCTAGGGCTGTATGTGGCCCCGAGTCTGCTTTTGTGTACTTGCCCTTTTCCAAATTTCAAAAAGTGAAGAAAAAGGTTGAATTGCCTGTCTTGGAAGACTCTAGATCACAGTTGGCCTACCCGTTCACATTATTTTAACATTTTTTTAAGTCATTTTTCAAATCCGGAGGTGGACTTGTCATTTTTCGGGGAGGGTCTCTCTCTCTCTCAATCTCTCTCTCCCTCTCTCATTTTGGCAGTCCTATCAGGGACAGGGTGGTGCTGCAAGCCGCCCACCTCTAAGCAGACACCCCCAGTCTGGAGTTCAAATCCAGAGAGTTGAAAGACAGCACAGCCTTCTCTGAAGGATCCACCTTGACATTCTGTCAACAGAAAGAAATTTGTGCTGGCAGGATTCCCCCTCCAAAAATGAACCTTTCAAGGAGTTGACTGGGCCAGCTGTGGCACTGAGCTGCTTCAGGGGGGCAGTAGCCATTGGTGTAATTAGCATCCTGGTTAATCTTGGTCACCCCTGGCAAGTGGGAAAGCTTTAATATCTGAGACTAGATTCCTCAGAACCGTTGATTAAATCTAGATTGATTCCTTTATGGCTGTTCACTTGGTCTTCCAACACGGCAGCTACTTAACAAAAAAAAGGGGGAGGTAAGTGATAGAGAGCAACAGAACTGCCAAGTGGCAGAGTTCTTCCTCCTCCCGGCTTGTCGCCTTTCTGCTCAGCCAGTTGGGCCCATTCCCAGGGAGTGGCAGTTGCTGCAGCATTTCCGGTTATGGGAGCCGGGTGGTAAACAGAGTGACCCGCTTTTATATAATCCAGGATTCCTTAGCAGTAAAAGTATTATCCATGCAAACAGTCACACATGTACGCAGAACGAGCAGCATCGTGAGTGCGGTGCAATCTGTACAAGTCATCGTGTTAATGATTAAGAAAGAAATACCCCCACACAGCCAGAGCAGAGCGTTTCCAAAAATAACTTATCATCAGACTATTAATATCATTTCATGTTCTGACATCATACTTGACCTCTGTGAATTGTTGTCTAGGAGGGTTTCTGACAAAACACTCCTCCCATCAGCTCAGGTTTTGATGAGCCCTGGTTCTATTAGTAGCTTGTTTGTAAAGCAGAAGGGAATGAAGAGGAAAAGTTAATCTTTCCTGTGCCTCGCATCTTCCTTTCCTGGCTTTGCTTTCTTTTATGGTTCTGTACATTTTACTTGTATGAATTTCTTGTCCATCTTGATTTCTCTACTTTTTTTAAAAAAAGAGAAAATGCATTTTATTTGCATTTTATTAAACATCTCTCCATGTCCATAATCTATCCATTATCACTTCTACTATTTTTTAATTATTTTAGAGATTCTCAATAAGAAAATTAGTTAAGACACACAGGTTAAGGAGTACAGATTAGAAATCTGATATACGAAGTTAGAGCCTTTGCAGATCTGTAATTTTTCTAGATAATCCAATCTACAGCATAACCAGAAGTAGTACAAACTCTGCAAGAATTTGGTGAAGTAGCAGATTTTGGTAAATAACAAAGAGAAAACAATGCCGATCGCTAAAAATAAGTCAAAGCTAGAAGAAGTAGAAATACTGTTAATTGAATGAATTTTACAAAGCATTTTCCAATATAACAACAAGCCAGAATACATATAGTTAGAGAAAAATAAGTAAACAAAAAACACAAGAGAGGAAAAGATAATAAACAGCAAAGATAACAAAAATAAGAAGAAAATCATTTGACCTCCAGCTTTTGTAATGAAGATTATGCATGACTATATAAACTAACTACTCCAGTTACAAATGCCATTCAGAAACTTCAGCTGCTCATTTTTCCAGGTATACCAATTGTCAGACCCTACAGTTAACACAGATATAACCTCTACCCAAAGCATCCATCTTATTTATCTAGAACCTAAGCAGCATCGGCCCTGGTTAGTACTTGGATGAGAAAACCACCAATGAATACCAGGTGCCATAGGTTATATTTCAGAAGAAGGAACGGGTAAAACCACCTCTGAATATTCCTTACCTAAGAAAACTATAAAGTTAATGGGGTTGCCATAAGTCAGCAGGTAGCTTGAAGGCACATACAAACTTTCTTAATATAAAAAAGGCTATGGGAAAACTCAACCCTATTTTTCCCATCTTTTTTGATCTGGCCCTTCACGTACAGGGCATCCTTCAGGCATGCAGTATGTTGACTAAAGTAGTAGTGGTAATCACATGGCCTTCCAGATGTCATTGAACTCCAGTTCCAAGCACCCTAGCCAACATTGCCCAATAGTGAGGAATGCTGGGAGCTGGAGTCGAACAGCACCTAGAGGACTGAACACTTAACCCCTCCTGGATTATAGGCTTCCATGGTAGTCTTGCTGTGAGGAAGCTGGTCCTCCTGCTCTGGTGATATTCCATCACCATGTCATTGGTGGGGTGGCCCCTATGGTTCAGAGCAGAGCCTTTAGCGTGGTGGCACCATTATGCAGAAGAATCTCCCGAATATTAAGACATGAGACAATTAGACATGGGAAGGCCGGCCCATTTTTCTAACTCTTCCCACAGTGTCAATTTCACCCACCATCTTTTGTCTGAATGGATAACATTAGCTACTGTATATTGATTGCACCTGTTTTATTACTTCTGTGCTCTGCTCTGAAATTTTCAGATGCAGGTAGTTTTAAAATATTCATTCATTTATCCAGTTTCTATCCAGCTTTTCTCTCCCTTATGGGACTCAAAGTGGGTTACAGTATAAATGAAAACAGAACATCTAAAACAATGTGAAATACAAAAAGTTAAAAAAAGCATTAAACACGTGTCCAATTAAAACACTACTTTTAAGACATTAACAATTAAAACACTTAAAATATGCATGGGCGGTACAAAAAGCAGGACACCTGATTGCAAATCATTCTACTCTGCTCAGTTGGAAATAAGCAAAGAAAGAAATGTTTGGAGAGGATGTTTGGAAGCAGCTCGTGATAAATATGGTGAGGATTCAGGAGTGCCTCTAACTGATCATTCTGGAAATTAATCAGTAACTTGGGGAGGAGCCCCCTTAAAGCTGTGGCAGCTTTCCAGTTGCCACCCTTGTCCCCTTTAGCCCTGCAGTTGTGGGCATTGGATGACCTGTTCAGAGAGCAAAAACTTGTTGATCTGGGCTAGCTGGGAGTTTCTGTCTTGGATTGTAGAACACTGTGTTCCTATCCCAGGACAACAAAGTTTCTTGATCTTTAATGCTAGATCTGTTCCTCAGCTGACTTGAAATGTCTCGGAGGTGGAGTTTGAGACCTGTGCGCTCCCATGTGAGCTGCTGTTTGCTTCGAGCGTGGAAGACCACCGCACCTTCGTCTCACCTCTGTTAATCATCACCGTCAGGCTCAGTTAGTGTTAGATGAGCACAAGACACACACACAAAAGCACAGAAAAACTGTCTGCCCCCTTGTTCTTTGGTACACACCCCGTTGGTATTTCCCAATGCAGTTATGAGTCCTTTTCTTCTTCCTCCCTCCCCAAAAGAGACACACACACCCACTGCTGTCTGCAAAGTCAGGGTTGAAAGGTTATCAGTGTTTGCATAAGAACGGTCTGTGAGATTTGTATTACAACACTTTGGAGTATGGAGTTTGAGGCTTGGGAGCTCTCTGTCTTGTGGATCGTGATGTGCTGAATTCTTCTTAAGTATGTCAGCTCTGATTGGAAAGGAAGGAGGTGGGAGAGTCATGAAATCCAAGCTTAGGCTCACACAGAATTGTATGAGAGATGGCTGTGCTATCCCAAGGGTGCTGTCCAGGCCAAGACAAGATGAAACCTCTCCTTCATTCCACACGAAAGCTAACAAGGACTAGCATTTATCACCAGTGGTGGGGAAATCTTCTGCCATATCCAAGGGGAGCACAGCTACCAAAAACAGGTTTTTCTTACCCAACATCTGGGTTATTTTACTTTGGCTGATAAAAGAAACCTCCAAGGTGCAACAACTATTAACTTGAACCCCATTCTGATTACCTGTTTCAGCCATTGGGAACCCAAATGGGTGTACATCTTTCACAATCAGCTTCCTGTTCCGCATACGTTGGCTGGTGCCAATGGAAGTGGGGGGCCTTTGGCTTTCCCAGCGTTCAGGCCTACAAATCCCAGAGGTCCTTAACATGGGCTGGGCTTGCATTGGCTGGGCCTCTGGGAGCTGAACATCAAAACTTTTGCCCCGCCAAAGTTTCCTCTGCGTGTACTTTACATGGAATCTGTTGCCTAGGGAGGTTGGTTCCTTTTGAAATGAATGGGACCAGTTGTGTGGGAGCCAACATGGTACAGTGGTATGAGTGTTGGTTTAGAACTCTGGAAGACTAGGATTCAGCTCCCTAAGTCAGCCTTGGAACCCCACTGAGTGATCTTGGGCAAGCCATACTCTCTCAGCCTCAGAGGAAGGTAAGGCAAACCCCCTCTGAAGAAATCAAGGAACCTTGTCATAGGGTCATGATAAGTAGGAGTCGGCCTGAAGGCACAGGAGCAAGTTGTGCAACCCTGTACTTTTCAAGGCACAAAGGGTGCGCCAGATTGGGTTAAGCATTACCTGTTGCATCCCAGTGTCTTTGGATGTTTCTTCTGTTCGATCTCACCAAGCCGAGTCCATTAGCCTGAGGGCATGTTCTGTGTGACTGAAAGTGCTGATTAAAATTGGAGGAAAGGTTAGAAAAATCACCTTTGTAAACAGAATGGTCACCATCTTTGCCTTATAAACTAGAATTTAGAAAAGCAGCTTTGGGGAGGGAGAACACTAGAACTCCCAGAAACCCCCAACCAGCATTGCCCAAGGGGCAGGGATGGGCGACTGTGACCAGGCATTGAAACTGTGGCATTCCAACTGTGTACCATGTCATGTCACTTCGAGTTTCATTTCCACTTTTTTGGGGGGGTTTTCCTCCCATGTCCATGGTACTTTCGTTGTTCTTGAGCATGAAACCACCATAATTTGCACCATTTTGGACCTTATAGAGCACCCTCCCCTTGGATACCTGATTAGTTTCTATGTTGCTATCATTTCACTGCTCAAAAGAAACATGGTTGTTTCTTTGGTGCCTGGCTGGTTTTATATAAGTATTCAACACACATGCATGGTGTTTACATTGTTTTGAACTGTTTTACGAGGGCTAAATTTTGTTTTCTTTTAACTTGTCAAATTGTTTAATATGTTCTAAGCCTTTTAAATCCTTATATAGGGGATAGGATATAAATCCTTTAAACCTTTTTTTGAAAAATGGCACTTCAGGGGTGAAAAAAAAATCACCTGTTGAATTTCCTCTGCATCCTGGGAAGCTCGGGGGCCACAAAACAGCAGTCTAAACCACATTGTGTCTGCCCCTGCTGGCTGGGCTTTCTTAGGAGCTGTAGCCCAGAAAGGTAACTTCTCCAAGCTTGAGTAATAGTCATGTCCAGATTGGGGTGGTTGCAGGAAGGAGGAGTGCCACCTGACCACTTTGGTGTTTCTTTGTGAGAAAAGAGCATTTCATTGAATACCACCACCGCTTCCAAGATGCAAAGCCAAGCGTATGAAATGGCTTCCGAAGTACCTGTCTCAGATTCCTCCATTTCACTGTGTCTTTAAAATGATAGATGGCATTTTCCTTTCCAAGCGGAAATAGCGACGTGCTCCCTCAAATGGGCTTCTTAATCTTTCATGACTTCTTCTAGGCTCTGGTTGGGCAGGGTATCGATTTGTGTGTACATGTGGGCAACCTGGCAGCTGCTCTGTCTTCCCCATTTCTAAGCTAATTCATATTTGTGGTCTCCTTTCTCTTTTTCATGCAGAAGCCTTCTTCAACCACCCGTTCCTCGATCAGGTTTCAACAGTCAAAAAGTGTAAGTTGGAATCCAGCTATCTCTGGCCTTCCTTTTACCCAACATCCTGGAAAGAAATCAGAATGTCATTTTTCAGATGCCCTGCATGGTTCTGGTCAGTTTTCCAGCCCCAAATCTGAGATGTTTGATAGTTCTAGTCACACATCCCTTTTCCAACATGTGTGGAGTTTAAAGGTTTCCAAAAATCTTTTCTCTGCAGTATTGCACTTTTCTGGTTGTGGAAGGGTTTTACCCAAAGCATGAAAACAGTCCCCTTTTTTTTACAACTCCCAGAATTCCTTGGGAGATTCTGGGTGGTGGGGAATTCTGGAGTCTTGTGAAAAGGGTACCTTTCCAAAGTTTGGTGTGACCGTAGGCGTCTCAGAAATCTCTTCCCCAGCTTTTAATGACTGCTGTTTCTAAGATGTCGACTCCTTGTAAACCTGGTTATCCTTACATCGTTTCCGCCCCTCTCTTCCCTAGCTTGCCCCGTGCCCGTGCCGGCATACACCGGTTCAGTGTCTGGCAGCTCCTGTGGTAGCTCTCCCTCCTGCCGGTTTGCCTCTCCCCCAGTAAGTTCCATTCTTATTTTTCCGTGCCTTGCAGGGGATGCCAGAGGGTGAACATATTTTGTATCCAAGGCAAAGATGTTAACTCATGCCCTTGATCAGAAACTTTCCATCTCTTGTGACCTGGCCTTGCTCATCCCAGCATGCTTTGCAGTACAAGTGGGGAATCTTTGGTCCTCCCAATGTTCTTAGAGTTCCATCTCCCAGAAGCCCTAGCCAGCATAGATAAGGGATTCTGAGAATTGAAGTCCAAAGTATTTGGAGTGCCAAAGATCTCCTCTCTGTGCTTGATAGCTTGAAAGGCAGAACTCAGCAGCCCCAGCGGTTTATAAGGAATGTCTGGGGTCCTAGTTTCATTTCAGAATTTGCCAGTTTTGTGAACTTTATGGAGAGTTTTACATTGTAGTAAAGTACATTAAACTACATCCCATTTGACTTTATCAGAATTTTGGGTTGTTTAAAAGTTGGCCAGGTTTCTAGTTCTGAGGAGATGTGGGTTTGAAACTCTTTGGGTCAGAGAAGCTTTTCAAATTCAGCCCTATGAATAGGAGACCAAAGCACTGATTTTTTTTCTAAGTTTTGTTTTAATGTGCCTATCTGTCATTGAGGGCAGCACTCTCCTGTTTGTCCCCTTACTTTCTTTCACATATGTGCATTCAAGTTTTTTACTCGTTGGTCAAATGCACGATGCCACATCTACGAGTTGTCTTAGGATAGATAAACAGCTGAGCTTCATCTCTTCCGTTACTGTGGCCAGATTGTTAAAACAGTAGGCAGGGAGAAGAAGGAATCTAACATCATCTTTAAGACTAGTTGGTTTATTGTAGCATGAGCTTTTGTAGCAATACTAACTGAACCAAGTACAGGCAACATAGCAACCAAATATTGCTGACACAGCATGAAACGGCTTCTCAGCAATAATTCCTGGGTTCTTTGCAGTGGGAAGGTTCCTCCAGAGACGGAGCCATTTCAGCATATGTGCAAGGAGGAATGCACTTTTTCACTGATTTTCTTCTTGAAGGAAGCAATGAGTAATTTTAGACATCTTCGTTCCACTTTTCACAACTTGGGACTTACTCTGTGCACAATTCACACCTGGTGGTTTTGCACAGAAAGCAGACTTTTCTACACATGTTGTCTTTGATATTTTGCACAGAATAACTCACCAATTACAACAATGTTTTGTGCAGCAAGCAGGGTGGGGGGGGGCTTGTGCAAGAAATGGTATTTCTGCCTCAAAAAAACCCCCAACACGATTGTGGTAATTTTGTAAAAAATAAGTCCCAAACTGCGAAGATTCTTGTCAGTCTGGAATTTTTTTTTCTTGTCAGGATTTCTCAACAGTTAAAAAAAGATGTTTTTCAACCTTTTAACAATATTTTCAAATATTTATTTTATTTCTACCCACAAGTCCACAATTCCCAAAACTTCAGGGGAAGAAGCAGCACCTGGAAAAATGATCTTTATTGGAGTATTCAAGCCATGTTATTTTCAGCAGAAAGAGAAATAAAATAATAGTGCAACACCTGTGACACTGGGGAAAATATATTTCTGGCTTAAGCTGCCATGGTTTCACTCTGCATCCGACAAAGTGGACCATATCCGTGCAAACTTATGCTAGAAATTTATTTTTGTCAGTCTCAAAGATGCTGCAGAAGTCTTTCCCTCTTTTAAGAGCATATTTCCTAGAACCATGACCATTGCTTACCCCTCAACAGTTCCAATTGGGCAAGGAGAGTCCCAGTTAATCCTCTATGGTCCCACCTGTTCATCTGCTTTAAAGATATCCCAGTTTCTCTCTTCTTCCCACATCTCTCTTTTCTTTGTCTGTAGCTTACTTCAGTTGCTGAAAAGTGAGCTGAAAATGCAAAAATTGCTTGTACTCTGTTAACTCAGCAGAGCAGGGAGGGCGAGGCAGTATGATGCTTCCCAGTGGGCTCAGACAAGTGCAAACTTTGGGAGCCCCTCCTAGCTTGCCATCTTGACCACACACCCATGTTGCTTGGCTATACAACTCCCAGTCTTCATTTGGGAAATGTTGGAGAGTGTGCCATTGACAATGCTGGTTGAGGGATTAGCAATACGTAACTGAACGAAGTAACAATGAACATAAT
>CAOKZL010004850.1:0-16356 GCA_948472985.1 Iguana delicatissima | reverse complement strand
GACTTTTGGCACTTCATGGGCATTGTGGTTACTAATACTGTCGGCGACATCCCAGCTTGATGTCATTCCTCTGCCTGACTCTGCAGGAAGAAGAACAACATATTGTTGGGCCAATGCTCACCAAGCCTTTGTTCGGTTGAAAATCATCTTAGCTCCTTTATGCTGAAAGCACATCTTCCTCTTACCAACCACAAAGCTTTGGCTTTTCTGAATCCAGCTGGTCTCCATTCTCGTTGTGCAACACCTGGAACGCAGATTCCAAGACTAATCTCTATGGGCTTCCACGAAGTCTGGAATATTGCTTTATGTTTGTTTATTTCTGTCTAGAAACTAATCTGTTACCAATAATCATTTTATTATTGTTGTTGTTGTTGTTGTTGTTATTTTCATTCATTTATATCCCGCCTTTCTCCTAATACTAGGACTCAAGTCAGCTAGGAGCATCAAAATATAATAATTAAAACATTCATAAAAATATAAGTATAAAATTTCAAAAAACAATTTATAAAGTTAAAACATTAAAAATATTAAATATATTAAAATACATTTTTAAAAAACTGTACTAACCTTAAAAACAAAACCATATAGCATTAAAAACTCAAACCAGTCAATGTATAAAAGCCTGATCTCACAAACATTTTAACCTGCCAGTGGAAGCCACAGCAAGGATGAGACCATCCTAGCCTCTCTATGGAAGGAGTTCCAGCAGCAGCCACCAAAAGGCCCACTCCCTTATTCCCCACCTAACTGAGAGGCTGGTGGGGAACAGAGACAAGGTCCATTTGGGCTCATAAAAGGAGATAACCTGAGCCCAAGTCATTTAGGTCTTTACAGGTCAAGACCAGCACTTTGAATGGTGCCTGAAACACAACTGCAGCCAGTGACCTATTGCAACAAAGCAGGGTTGAGTACTCCCCAGTTGACCACCTGGCTCTGACCAGACTGATGTTCTTAGCAACTTTCAAAGCACTACATAGAGCACATGGAAGTATTCCAAATGAGAAATAACCAAGGCATGCACCCACTGTGGCCAGATCTGCCTTCTCCAGAGATTGGCACACTAGCCTTAACTGTGGCAAAAGCACTCTTGGTCACTGTGGACCTGGGCTTCCAGGTTCAGAGTGAGGAGTTTCTTCAGGGAAATGTAATCCCACTACAAAGCTGCATTCCTGTTCCCAGATCTGTCTCTTGAGCCACCAGCAGGACCTCTGTCTTGTTGATTAAGCTTCAGTTTGATTGCCCTCATCCAGTCCATTACAGCTGCTCAGACACCAGTTTAGCACAGGAACAGCTTCCTTGAAATTAGGCTGAAAAGGAGTAACAGAGCTGGGGTATCATCAGGATATTGGTGAAACCTGACCACTCCACACACCCAACATCTACATGTTAAATAGGATGGGACAAGATTGAGGCTGCAGGGATTCTCACAGGCCAATGGCCAAGGAAGCTCCAAGCAGGAATCCCCTGACACCACCCTCGCAGCACTGCTCTCAAAACAGAACAGAGCTACTGTAGAACAGTATTTCTCAAGCCCCATCAGTAAGGTGACTCAGAAGGATACCGTGGCTCGGAGGTATTGAGTAATACTTAGGTCTCAGCAGAACCAACACACACACTCTCCCTGCCCAGCTCCCGGAGGAGCATCCACCAAGGTGAGAAAACTGTCTCTGTCACATTACCAAATCTGAAAACGCAGGCTGAAATGGATCTAGATAATCTACCTCATCCAGAAAACCCCTGGAACTGAGAAATTACCAGACTGCTCTAGTACCTTGCCCAAAAATGGAAACTGCAGACCAGCCCTATAGTTATCTAATAGAATAGCATCCAGGGAAGTTTTTTCAGAAGAGGTCTTACCAGGGCCACTTCGGGACCCTGCCTGATTGTAGAGGATTGTATTTACTTCCCCTACCACTAGCCAGTCCCCTCTGCCGTTAATTAACCAAGAAGTTCAAGCTATCCAGCCCACATGTGGTGGCTCTCTCACTTCTCCCATATTCTGCTGCACCTCAGGTGAAACTGAAAACTATGCATCAACACTGGACAAGCAAGGACCAAAGTTATATTGCAATGACCTAGAATTCCTTTGCCAGCTGAGTCAGAGAATTCAGTTCCACTTTTGTCTGAGAAAGGCTGTGAAGTTCTTCGCAGCAGGCAATTGGGCTGCTTGCATTTTTCTTGGGAACCATGTCATAACAGATAACAGATCCTTCACCACTGAAAACAACTCTGCTGAATTGTTTGGATAGCTGCAATAGTGTTAGCTCGCAAAGCTGTTTTGCTACCTTTAATATCCCACCATAGGACTTCAGTTAGATTTTTAGCCTGTTTTCAATCAGATTGACTCTGAGTTTTCTGCCAGCTCAGTCTCCATCTTGTTCATTCCATTGTTGCCAGCTCCTTAGAAGCTCAGGGGTCTGATTTACCTCCAGTCCGCTGCAGAAAGGGACACTAGGAATCATCATGTCTACTGCCCTGGTCCATTCCCCATTTCAGTTAATACCAGAGGTTCAAAATGACTGACCTGCCAAAAGGAGCAATAAATTCCTCAAGAGCCATCAGGGAATGTATCTGATAAGCTCCTGGGGCATGACTTAATGAATCTCCCCCCACCCCTGCAGAGGCTCTGAGTCCCCACCAAGTTCTAACCTGTTCAGAAGTGATTCTGTCATCTACAGTACAAGTTTTGATCACATCACCACCAAGGAGTGGCCCCACAGCATGAGTGGGGCCAGATACCACATATTCTGCTTTCTGCACCACTTTATTTTTCTTGTCTTTTCCAATTAAATGAATGTAGAACTTCTAATATCTTTAACTTAGCTGGACACTAGCATCATATATTCTCAGTTGCTGAGTCTTGTTTACTCAGCAGAGTCTATCTATCATTGCTCCAGATGTGATTTTCAAAGTGACAGGCAAGACTTGTGTGTTGGTAGCCATTTGCAGGGAGTACACAGGACTTCCCTGGCATTTTTCAGCTCCCTTTGCTATCTACATTAGCTGGAGTTAGGATATAGTTCACCTTCTCCATCCATAGCATTTCTCTAGGAGACCCAATATGTGTGCCCAACTTACACCCTTTTCCACAACCTACTTGTTCTTATTGTATTTGAGCCAGACTGTGGAGAGAACTTTGGGAGGGAGCACAATTGGAGTGCTCCTCTCCACACCAGCTACCTCCAGAAGCAGGATGGCCACACCTCTTCCTGTACAGCAGCTGAGGACTCCCAGGCTTTGCTGGGGAGCACATTCAGGGCACTTTTCCATAGAGAAGGCAAGTGCAGGCACACTGTGTGGAGGGCTGATTATTTTCCATAAAGTTTTGTCAGGCAGAACTATGGCATGTCTCCTCCACCTCCATATTTAGCTGACCCTCCATATCTGTTTACTAGTTGGTGGAAGGCCAGGGGTGCAACAGAGAAGTATCCAGCTCCATTCCTCTATGTGGGATGCACAGCATCTTCAGCCCCATATTGCATGAAACTAGCTAGACAAGTTCAGTGCTCTGCCCTTCTCCCCACTCTCCACCACCCTATAGCTGTGCTTTACCAGGGCTAAATCAGCTAGAAGGTGGATTTGCGGAAGGAACATGTGGCAGCTTCCACCTAATTGAACCTTACAAGCAAATCTCCTTCCTGATATCTGCTAACTATTAAAGCTACATTAATCCAATCCCATATTCAGCCCATAACACTAGCTGTACATATACATTGTTCAAAGGCCATCGTCTTGAATCCTATTGGGTAGATCCACTCAAATCCAATGACATTCACATAAATCTATCACTATTCAATAACTTATTCAATAATCTACTCTAGCTGTGATTACCATAATACCAAAGGTAGCTCTTTCTTTTATCCTGAATAAATTTGCATAGAGCTTTGGGGTTTCTATTTTCCTTCCTTCCTCTCCTCTTCCTTCCTTCCTTCCTTCCTTCCTTCCTTCCTTCCTTCCTTCCTTCCTGTCTGTGTTCTCCCAGCACTTCTAATGTTGTACTTAGTTTTGGTCCACCATCTTCACCAATAGGAGCCTTCACCAATCCGGCGCCCTCCTAATGTGTTAATTGCAATTCTAGGAATGATGGGGTCTGTAATCCATTTCGGTAAGCTGCAGGTTTGTGCCTCAGAAGGATCAAGTTCTCCCTACAGTAATCACGTTCAGCTAACATCTGAAATTCAATGTGAGAAGCTTCTCTTGAGGTTCAATATTTGCAAGGCAAGGGAAATTTCTCAGCAAGTCACCCATGCCGCTCTCACAGAGCTGAAATGGATTGTGAGTAGCGGTACCTCTTAAATTGTTCCTTCTGTTCAGCCCCGGTACAGTATATCACCCATGCCTTATTTTGTATTTTCTTTCACTTTCAGACTACAACTCCTAACCACAGCAGCAGAATAGCCATTCAGTTTGTTTTTCCCAGAATGTCAGCTAGGTACTACTCATGCCTGTGTGTCATGACAACCCCACGGGGTTGTGCTTGTAACAATGCTAGCTGTAATAAGTTGCTGTTTTTGCAAAACCCTCCAGCCTACAGTTCCTAATATGTAGTGTCTTTCCAATGTCTTGACTGGTGTCTTTTCCTGAAGGCACGTGCACACACTCCCACAGTCCACAAGAGTCAGTTCTGAGGTTTCCTTTAATGATGAGAAACAGATGTTTGGGACAAATTACGTCTTACAAAATCCTTAGAGAAAATAAGTTTGTGAGTCATAGCAGCCCCATTGTCGCCAATTACGTGGATGTGAGGGATTCCTCTGCTCTGACTTCAGAGGATCTATATGCAAGGCAGGCACTCCATGGGCTGAAACCCAGCAGACTTGCTCCAAGTGCTTTTTTCTTGGCTTTTAAAGATTTTTCTCATGAAGCTCTGTTCTATGGAGTGACTCAGCAGAGCTGACACTGTGATCTATGTCACTCTTCTCATACCTCAGGGTTTCCAGACCTAAGGGAAGACCTGATGGAAATATCAGAAGAAAACATTGTAGATTTCATTTAAAATAAATTTAAACTTTCATTAACAAGTAGAATCATAGAATCAAAGAATCACACAAGGGGCATAATTCACAGTTTTGGTTTTTGGCTAGCTGTTTGGAGGTGTCTTTGTTTCTTTTGATGTGTTTCTTTTACAAGGAGGTCATTAACAGATTTTTTTGAGCCCTGGGTGGAGCAGTGGTTAACTGCCTGTAATCTCAGCCATAACGTTGTGCGTTCCAATTCTGGGCAGGGCTCCAGGTCAGCCTTCCATTCTTTTCTCAGGCTGGGTAAATGAGTACCCAGCTTGTTTGGGGACTAAGCTCACAACATTAACTACCTAGGAAGTGCCTAGCACTCGGTAAGCAGTATAGAAATGTAACTGCTACATTGCTTGTATATCAATAAGAAACATTTTTCAGATGATCTCTCACCAGGAGAACCACAGAAGATAAACAACTTCATGTGAGAAGACCCACCAAATCATTCTGCTGTATGGAGTTACTGCTTTGTGTGATAAATCCTGAGTGCTCTACCATGTAAATAAGAAACATTCTGTTGGTCTGAATGGGAACATACTTTGTTGGATGTGTTGAATTCAACTCCCATCAGCCGTAGCTGGCTTAGCCAATATATATTCAAAACAAGTTGCACTTTCCCCATCCCTGTGGTAACAAGGCTCCAGGCTGCAGCCATGATAGATTCTGGCAGGATCATTGTAGCTTGTTGTTATCTAGTTGTCAAGTCAACTTTGACTTGTGGCATCCTTATGAATCAGACACCTTCAGGACATCAACTGCCCTGCTCAGGTCTTGCAAACCCCAACTGGGACTTCCTCGATCGAATCCAATTCCAACCTGTAACATCTTTGATTTTTCCCAGTGCCTTCCACTTTGCCAAGCATTATCATCTCCTCCAGATTGTCTCATGATTTGTCCAAAGCCTCAGTTTAGCTGTGTCACCTTTTAGTGAGACTTCCAGCCTCATTCTAGGACCCATTTTGTTTGTCTTTTTAGCAACCTCTTGCTTGCTTGTTGCTTGTTTCGTGCCTTCAGATTGTTTCCAACTTCGGTCTAACTAAACAAAATGCCACCAAGTTTTTTTGAACAGGATGTTCTGGAGGGGGACGTCTTCCTATGTAGAAAGTGCGACCTACCAGACCCAGTGGGTTTTTTATGGCCAGCTAGATTTAGCCACTTTGAGAGTTGAGTATAGCACTTCAAAGTCCATAATGCTATGCTGATTCTGTCTCCTTTAGTACCACATTTCAAATGCCTTGATTTTCCTCTGTCAACTTTATTTATGTCCAGCTTTTATAGACATACATAGAAATCAGAAATACTATGGCCTAGATCAGTGGTTCTCAACCCTGCGGACCCAAATACTGTTTTTGGACTTCAGCTCCCAGAAGCCCTGAGCATTGACCAGAGTGGCTGGGGCTTCTGGGAGCTGAAGTCCACAAACATCTGGGGACCCAACAGGTTGAATAACCACTGGCCTAGATGATTCTGACTTTGGTATCTTCTGATATAATTCTTCTCACACTTAAGGAATTCTACTCAGTCCCTTCATATCCAAGTCCTAGTCTTCTGATTTCTTGTCTGCAGTCTCCATTTTGATTAATGACTGAACCAAAGTACTACAAAATCCTTAACTATTTTGATGTCTTCATTACCCACTTTAAAATTATATAAAGTAATCTGTGGTCATTATTTTTGTTTTCTTAATCGTGTAGTGGCTGCAAGATTTTCTCATTCCAAAGCATATCCTGGGACCACCCAATAACAGCTAAAGCTGATTATGAAAGGCTCAAAATGCAGTTTGTTCTTTAAATGCACTTATAAAATAGATGATAAGGCTCTTGCCTTTTTTATTCTGGATTCTCATTAACCAACTCCAGCTGGCTGGCATGGGGCTGGATATTTGGAACTCACCCAGTATAATTGCATCAGACTT
Organism: Iguana delicatissima; assembly: GCA_948472985.1. Taxonomy (NCBI): domain Eukaryota; kingdom Metazoa; phylum Chordata; class Lepidosauria; order Squamata; family Iguanidae; genus Iguana; species Iguana delicatissima. Next base: position 9,429 of record CAOKZL010004850.1, on the reverse strand, counting down.
TGCCCTCTCGTTCCAGAGGGGCATTTTAATTTCTTTCTCCAGGTTCCAGCTGGAAGGTCTGACTATTTTCATGCCAGCTCCTTCCAGTACCACTGCATTCCCAAGGTGCTGCCCCCCCAGTCTCACTCTCTACTAATGTCTTATGTTACATATTGAGATTTATGCATGAAGCTGCGTCGTACCCAGTCAAATTATTATAGAATCAGACAATCATAGAAATGTAAGTCTTGGAGAGACTCACAATAACATTTAAGCCCCCCTGCCATGCAGGAAAACCCTCACATCCCAGGAAGTGGCCATCCCAATTTCCTTAAAAACCTCCAACGAGGAGACTCCACCACACTCCGTGGGCAGCACATTCCACTGCTGGACAGCCCGACCGTCAGGAAATTCCCTGAGGTTCAGGTGGCAATTTCCCTGCAGTCTTGTATCCATTGCTCCTTTGTCCCGGGCCCCCAAGAGCAGGTCAACTCTCTCCACATGACATCCTTTCAAATATTTAAGTGGCTATCATGTCCCCCTCACCTTTGGAAACCACCCCAACTCCTAAGTCTGTCCTCACAACCTGGCCATGGCTTCCAGGCCCCTCACCATTTTGAGTTGCCTTCCTTGGACCTACTCCAGCTATCCATATCCTTCTTGAATTGGGGTGCCTAGAATTGGACACAGTATTCAAGATGAGGTCTACCAAAGCAAGAATAAGCTGTACCAATACCTCCCTCGATCTACATCATAGCTCCTGATCCATGTAACGCAGTAATTGCATTTGGTTTTTCTGGCTGCCGCTGTGCTGACTCATGTTCAGTCTGTGGTCTATTAAGACTCCTAGATCCCTTTCACAATTGTACTGTAGCCTGCAGCTGAATCAGTTCCCCATCCTATATTTGTGCACACCCATTTTTTTGCCTAAGTGTAGGATCTTACATTTCTCTCTGTTGAAATTCATTTCGTTAGCTTGGCCAATCTGTCCAGGTCCTTTCTAATTTTGATCCTGTCATCAGGCATGAGCAACCCCCTCCCAATTTGGTGTCATCTGCAAATTTCTATGTAGCTGCTGTCTTGCATTCCTTCATCCGGGTCTATTAATGAATATATTTGACAGTATCTTGGCTGAGGAGACTGCTGGCACCCCGCGTCTATTTTCTCCAGGATGAGAACTGCCATTGGTGACCACCCTTTGTGTAATGGTCAGTCAACCAGTTACACTGCAGTAGCCTGTCTCAGCCCACATCTTACTAGTTTGTAAGGCATGCTGGGCAGTTACCAGGCCCACCAACCTAAGATATACTATGTCCACGGCATTCCCTTCATCATTTATCTGGTTCATTTAGCTCAGTATTGGCTTCAGTCCTCCAGGGGTTCAGGCAGATCCTTTGTATCTGAGAGGCATCAGGATTACTTTTGAGTTAAAAGCATGTGCTCTTCACTAAGCACTGTTCTATTAAGTTACACATTTAAGAATCACATGCATAATGCACTAGGGTTGCAAGGCAAACCTGCAGAGAATTCCCCATCCTTTTAACAGACACAGCTGTACAGGAGTACACCTTTACTGTTGAGATTTCTGCACTATACTCTCACAGTCCATTTAACTATCAGTCATGGTGGATAGGGGTGCGATGGGCAGTTGAGGTATATCTGGATTTCACACCCACCATAGACATGAAGTTCTCACTAGTCCTGTCCTGCATTTGCCATAAGGATTTATAGAAGAATGGGAACATGTGGTTTCCATATAGATTCTCATTGTTTTCTTAGCCAGGAGTTACCCATCCTTACTTGCTTGACATAACAGTGACCACCTGCTTTCTTTATTCATGGTAATATAACAAGAGATCATTTTGCTCATATTCATTATCTAGCATGGCCTCTTGTGAGAAGAGACTTATGCTAATCCAACACAAAATTTGACCCCAATTCAATTCTATCACTTTCTTTTATTCTTTGCCCTCAAATCTCCATCTATTACAGCTCATCTGCTTTTCTAGCAGAGATGTAACCATCTCTAATGAGACCTTGTTCACATTCTCTGATTTTTAGAGGACAATTTTAACCTCTCCGGACCATTCCCAGGATATGGTTCACTGGATGTTGTTGGCTGCCTGTTACATTTCAGTAATGGAAATATCATACCCACTGCATACATTATACAGGGGTGGGTGCAGCCATGCCTATAAACACCACGCAAACCAATCCACCTAATCATGCTGAAATTGCAACTAAAATCAGGAGGAAAATATAGTCTCATGCTGAGCTTCTTGGATACCTTGCTCAAAATCGTCGGTGCATGTTGTAGTATAAGAACAGGTCAAGGAATGTACCCCATGTTTGATGCTCAATCAGGATATTCATACATTCTTTTTTGCCTGGTCCAAATACAGAGACAGCTCTCAAATGAACCCATTGCCAAATGTCCACTTCTCAATTATGGGTAACTTAATTATTCAGTTAAATTTCTTTGGACTTAAGGAACCTGGCTGGAGAGCACACACCCTGCCCCACGGATAATCTCGGGGTAGTATACATACTGTTTCAGGTTTGTAGGATGGGGAAACTCACAGAATCAAACTTGACCTATGAGGAAACATTTGTTTTTCCTTTAAATAAATAGGTTATTTTGGAGCAGTCTCAGGCTAGGGCTCCCTCAGGTCAAAAGCAGACAAAGGGAGACTTTAGCTATTTTTGTTTCCTCTCATGAAGTACAACTCATTCAGAAATATATTTAGTCACTCTTTCATATCATCAGGAGTACAAGTAAGGTGGGCCAGCTTTCTTCCATGAAATTCCTTAGCTTAACTTAACTTCATGCAATATGGATGGTGGAGGATTATTATTTTGTTTTTTTTTAAGAGAGATTGATTAGGGAGAGCAGATGGAATACCAGGTAATATAATACCATTTTATCAGCCAGCATCCTGTTGACAAAAAATAGTCCAAATGTTCAAGCTGTACAGCAAACTGCTGCTGTTGTTCTTATAAAATGGAAGACATGTGCATTGATTTATTTTTAAACAAGAATCTTAATGGCTATAATTGCTCATAGCACTGTTTGCAGAAACATACATTTAAGGCATTTTAGTTTTGCATTAGGCTGAAAAGAGTAACTATGGCACTTATACTTGAAGCACTCCATTGTAGCTCTGGGTAGAGAGGACTATGAAGGTGGATGAGGACAATGCATTCAGCTACTTGTCCTGTTTGCGGATTTCTCCGTCCTTTCACCATAAAGCCTCTTGAGATTATTTATCTTCCCTAGCATCTGATTTTTCCCTTCATTGCCAGACTATTGTTTTCTTTCTCTTGATCCTTTCTGTCTCCTTCTTTCATTCTGACTTCTGAGCAGCAACCCTTCGTCCACAAACCTCCAGAAATATTTGTCAAATAATTTAAGGTAAACAAGTAAGTGATAATGTAGAATCTGAAGGCCAGATTATATATGCAACAGGCATTTTCTTTTGGTCAAAAGTAAGTGAGGGAGGACTCATATCATAATTTTGATTACTCTGAGTCCATTTTTTTAAAAAAACTTCCCACAGCCATGTATTTCTCTTGAGCACTGCAAACCGGCCAGTTACAGAGGCAGCAAGACAAGCTACCTTGGCAACTGAAGTGTCTCAGGGTGAGGTATATTGTAGTTTTGCCCTTTTAATGTGTTGATTTAGGTTTGCATACACACACTTCATCAACTGGCAAAACGTCGGATCCCATGGTAGTGGGATTGCATGCTCCTATGAAGCAAGAGGTTATGCTTACGGTAGCACTGCTGCTGGTAGGTTCTCCCGATCACAGAGGACTTTTGCTAGGAGCTGAGACCAATGTGCTGAAACAGTCAGCCCTGCACCGTTGCAGTGCTGGGGTGACACTGCCTGAGGATCTCAGACACAACAACAAGTGCACCATAGCTAACACTTGTTATACTGTGCAGAACAGTTACAGAAAACCCCTTTTGAATGTCTTTATCCTGAAAACTCTTTGATGGCAATCCAAGTTAAATAAGAAATAGTGCCAGAAAATACTTGAACTATGGAAAAAGCACAAGACAATTATGAGCACTCTTGCTAATGATGTACTGGATTCAAGCTGAGTTCAGTGTTTATGTGCTCAGAGGGGAAAGGAAAACTAAAGCTGCACAACACATATTATAGGAACATGGAGTTGCTAGAAGAGCATCAATCATGAAAGTGGACATAGTAAAACAAGAAATGGAAACATACTACAAATTGCAATATTCCAGGTGATGCAGTGAAAGGCAGATACATTTTGAATAAGAATACTACTCAGTATTTTATGCAGGAAATGAAAATCTAAAATAATAAATGGCTGGCATTTATAGAGATAACACAAAAGGAGCCAAAGGAAAACAAATCAGCTTCCACGGGGCATCATGTCAATAGTCTCAGGAAAACCCTATCAATATAACCATAATCCAAGTTTATGCTCCAGCTACAGGCAAAGAAATAGGAAGAAATGCATTCATGTAGAGTAGAATCAAAGAATAAAATTTGACCTAGAATAAAGAAATGAACAGGAGCAATCTATTGACTCGAATTTTCCAGGCCCACAGTTTGTTCATCATATACTTGTATCTTCAAGCAACCCAACAAGCAACTGTGTACATGGACATCACCTGATGACCAGTATAAAAATGAAATAGACTACTTCATCAGAAGCATAAAGATGGAAAGAAGCTCAATTGCCTCTGTAAAAACAAGATCAAGAGGCAGACTGAAGCACAGACCATGAAACTAGATAATAGCAACAGTTAAATAGGTAAGCCACCATAAACCAGCCATGAGGCCAAAAAACAACCTGAAGAACATCAAAGAGATTTGCACTATTAAGCCTACTTTACTGGGACATAAGAGCTCTGGACTGAAAAACCAGAGTGTTAGGAATGCCAAGGGTATTATCTGTAGCCGAAAAGTAAAAGAGAAGCCTCAATGGATGACAGTAGAAAGTCTTCAGCAGTTAAGGGACATACGAGAAGCAAAGAAAAGGTGAGAGAAATAGAGTAGTAATAGACACAAATGTTCAATAATTTACCACAGAGACAAGAAGAACTACTACAATGTTAATGCAGAGAATAGAAAATGACAAGAAAAAATGAAGAACAAGCAACCTCTTCTCACTAAGAACTGAGAATTAAGGAAATTTGACCAGGAGGGACCGCTCTGTGACCAGCAAGGGAAGTCATGTTACAAGACCAAGTAGAGCAAAAAAGATTATGAAACAAATATACAGAAGAACTATATAAAAGAGATGAAAGGATGTCAATATATTTATTCAAAAATGGATAAACACTATATGAAGATAAAACCACTATTTTAGAAATGAAGCCAAGCTGGACTGCAAAGCACTTGAGAAATAGATCACCAGAAATGGCATACCAAGTGCTCCAGAGACAGTAATCTACTCTAATTTTAACTATAACCGGCCTAGAAATACCTAAAACAAAAGAACTGCTCCATGGATTAAAAATGCTCTCTAAATATTCCAGTCCCCAAGAAAGGGGCACACCAGGGATTGCAGTAACCATAGTACCATTGCGTTAATTTCCAATGCGCAGCAAAATCTTGCTAACATTCAATAACAAAGACTCTCACCACATATGGAGCTAGAAATGCCACATGTTTAGTGGAATTTTAAGAAACAAGAGGCACCACAATCACATTGTAAAATTACATTGGATGATGGGATGCATCAAAAAATTTCAAAGGAAAATCAGCCTGTGCTTCATAGTATAGAAAAACCTTCAGTTTGTGTACTTGAAAACTTGGATCGTTTTTAAAGCAATGAGATGCACAACATTTAATTGTCCTGATGCACAACTGGTATATAAGTGGCTACAGTTAGGACAGCAGCACAGAGCAACAGAACGGTTTCCAATCAGCGGAGGGAGGGGTCAGTTAATGTTGCATTTTATCACTCTATTGGTTTAACTAGTGTGCTGAACATATACATAAAGCAGGATTAGACTCAGAAGAAGGAGGTGTGAAAAAACCTGGAGGAAGGAACATCAACAACTTAAAGATATGCAAATGACAACATACTACAATCATAAAATAGCAAGACTTGGAATGATGACTGAAGAAAGTTAAGGCAGAAAGGCAAGTCTACAGCTAAACATTAAAAAGAAAAATACAAAAATGAAGACCACAGATGATTTACATAACCTTCAAGGTAGATACTAAGACACTGAAATAGTTCAAGATATTCCATATCTTGGCTCAGTCATTAATAGGAATAGAGATTACAGTCAAGAAATCAGAAAGACTAGAACTTGGAATAAGGGCAGCAATGAAGGAACTAGGCAAAATCCTTAAAAGACAGTTGCATAGGGACAGAGGGGCGAGAGGGCATTGTGCCTCTGGTGGCAATTTTTTGGGGAAGCCATAGCTCCTTGCTTGCCCTCCCCCATGTGTCCTAGCCCCATCCCATCTGTTGTAGCCATGCCCCCATGCACTGTAGCCACACGCCCATGTGCTATAGCCATGCCCCACACACCATTGCCATGCCCCCACCTCCGCTCACCCCTCCGGCGCGCCCCCCCTCCATGCACTCCAAGTTCTGCCACCGTGTAAGGATACATCATTGAATTCTAAAGCTAGGATTGTCCAGGCCACTGTGTTTCTAATTTTTATGTGTGGTTCTATGTGTGCTTGTGAAAGCTGATGGAAAACAAGTAGTGAGAAAATGATAATAAGATAAATCAACTCTTTTGAAATGTGGTACTGGAGAAGAGTTCTATGGATACCTGGACTGCTGAGAACAATGAATTCGGACATAGAGTAAATCAAGCCTGAACTCTCCCTAGAAGCCAAGATGATGAAATTAAGGCTGTGTGGGGCTTTGGCCATTTCATAAGAAGAAGTGACTCACTAGAAAAGACAATAATGCTTGGTAAGGCAGTAGGAAAAGAGGAAGACCGCATTACAGATGAATAGACTAAATTGAGGAAGTCATCCCCCCTAAATCTGTAAGACCTAAGCGAGGCTGTTGATGATAGGCCTTGGGTGAAATCACACACACACCCAGTTAAAAAACTCTGTAAAGGGGTTCATTAGGGCACCATAAGTTACATAACAGCATCAAAAATTTTTTTTAAAAAAACCCCCAAAAAACCAGTTTGGCTTCATACACATGTACACACACACACATATATCATCTACCCTGAGAAAGTGAGAAGGTTAAACCTCCTGTACCCAGATAGAACATCTTTAGTTCCACAGTGTTACTTTTTAAAGAATCCAAATAGAAATAGACTGGAGATATTATCCATTTGGTGGGATGGATGAGTTGCTGTTTTTAAAGGGAAAAAATCTCTTTTTCCCAAAGGGTTTTTCCCCGGCGGGGAAATTTTGGGGGGGAAATTTTGATGCTTTTTTTGGGAAAACATGATGCCAAAAAAAGAGTTTTTTGCTACATAAAGTAATCTAGTCCCTATGTGGGAAGTCAAACTAGGACACATGAGAAGGCATTAAGTGCTACAGGAAATGTACATCTTTTCCTACCTCTGACCTTCATCCTTGCCCTCAATATATTCTCATTGGGGTCAATAAATAGCCCACAATTCACTCAGTAGATGTTTCTTTTAAAATCCTATTCATAAATATTAAACCTTGTGTTGTGTACACTGAGATTAATATTTGTGGACTCAGGAGGAAGAAAATCCCTTCCCTAGTACTAGTTCAAGTTCATTGTTGTAAATTTTTCAGTAAGGGTTTGTATCAGTTTTAGAAGGAGCACAGTCAATGTGTAAATCAATTTTATTTCTACCACTTTCTTGTTTATACAGAATATTCAGGTAGTTTACACCAGACATACAAGACATAATGGTAATTTTTTTAAAAAAAATCACCTGTCAGCTATTCCCTTGTTGCTATTAGTGGAAGAGCTTCATGTACATTCATCAAAGAAAGATATTTTCCTTCAAAAATATACCATGATTTGGATGATGGGCTGCTCCTTGATATGCCAGTACCTGCTCTGCTAAGGAATCTTCAGATGCAATATGTTACACTTTCTTTGTATAGGCCACAGTGGAATTCTACTTAATTTCACTCAACAGTCTGTTCATCATCATCCTGAGTTGTTGTGTATGATGAGACTGTCCTCCCTTCCTCCTCACAGCCTCTCCCTCTGTTTACCTTTGCAACAGAATCGGAGAAGGAAAAATTGCACATCAGGAAACTGCTTTCCTTACCGCACCTGTGGCTGTGGAAGATAAACAGAACAAGATTACACAGCCCATTGCCAGTTTCAATTTAAACATTCCCTGCATCAGTTTGATATGACTAATATGCCATTTTGCTCATGCTGATGGGATATTGCAGTCTTTAACCCCCTTACAAACACTCTGCCACCTGATAATGTCATCAGCCAATGCGCACACCCCAGGTTTGCCATGCCTCCTCTGAGCGCATAGCTTTGGCCACCAGCCAAAACTCCCAAGTTGGATGGGGAATAAATGAGCATGAAATGAAGGTTACTGCAGTTCAGTGGTTATTTGGTTTGCACCTGGATATTTACATTCGTCTCGCATTTTTATCAGTACACTGCAGAAAGTGGAGAGTACATCAGGAAAAAGTCAAGAGTAAAAGCCAAGTAAAGAGGAAAGGGAAGGAGGTTGTTTCTTTTTCCTATGACATTCACAGGGCAATAAACAATGGAGTTAGATTCTCAGCTACTTTTTTGTCTGGTTTCTGGCTATGCAGACATTTCCTGTTTAACTTCCCCTCTTCAGCTTTAAATAAAGAGCCATGGCCACACCATGTTTGAGGGAACCCTAGGCAAAATCCCTTCTCAAGCCCACTCCACCACTTCCTCCATAACTCTACTGTGCTACATACATGAGCAGGGATGAACATCCCTTTTTCTCTTTAAATCTTTTTTTTTTTTTTAACACCAGCACAATGCACTGATAATGATGATGTGGCCAAACCTGAGATGAGCACAGCAGCCTCACTCACTGTGCTACTTTTGATTGCTACCACTTAAGTTTAAAGAAAGAAAGAGGGATGCTAGCAACCCCTCTGAAACTGCAAACTCCAGGATTCCATGGGATGTTGAAAGTGGAATAATTGCACTATAAGAATGTAGTGCGGAAATGGCGCAAGCTGGCATTTCTACTGAATCACTGTACTTCTAGAGCCACGATTCCTTGTTGTTGTTCGTAACTTTATTTTTTTCTTGTTTTAATTTATGTTATACTGTATGTTTCTCCTGCAACATGATCCTCGGTATCCATGGGTTCTGGGATCCACAGATTTAACCAACTGTGGACTGAAAATGCAGAAACAGTTTAAAAAAATAACAAAATTGAAATCTAGTGGCTGTGAAGTGATTCCAAGGCAGAGGCATCAAGGTCCTGGAGGCAGGTGTGCACTTGTAGGCCTTGTGAAGTGGGTGGCTTGTGTGGTCCCCACAAGT
>CAOKZL010004849.1:0-16545 GCA_948472985.1 Iguana delicatissima | reverse complement strand
AGAGGCTAGATGGCCATCTGCCGGGAGTGCTTTGAGGGTGTTCTGGCATGGCAGGGGGTTGGACTGGATGGCCCGTGTGGTCTCTTCCAACTCTACATTTCTATGATTCTATGATTCTAAGTTATAGCAGGTTCAGAAAAGGGCAACAAGGATAATAACAGATATACAGAACAAAACATATGAGGAAAGATTGAAGGGGCTTTTTCAGCTTGGTGAAAAAAAGACTGAGCAGTGACATGATCTTAAATATCTCAAGGGCTGTCACGGAGAGGAGCAGGCAGGCTTGTTCTCTATTGCCTCAGAGGGTAGGACCAGGTCTAATGGTTTGAAATTGCAGAAGAGTAGATTTCAACTGAACACCGAACATTAAACTTACAATAAGAGCAGCCAGGGTTTAAATATCTTGTTTCTGCCCTAAGGGGAAAAGTGTTAATGGCTCTCTGGCAGAGCAAACAATGGGCTCCAAAACAGTCTAATGGTCTTAGCATTAAGTAACAAAGCACTGATGGGAATCATGATAGCTCCTTAATGTCTGGGCAGGTGAGGAAACAAAGGAGAATGTCAGTAGGAAAAGGGAATAGGGTGATGACAATCAGTTGCTATATTAAGACAGTTTTGGGTACTATCATCTTTGAAAGTTGAGTCATTGAGGGGATTATCACAAGCTCATTAACACCTGAGCTTCCCAACTGATTTCTTGACTATGACCTGTTCATGCTCTGAGGTTCCATCTGACCTACTTTTGCACATGTTCAGCCAGTCCTCTTTGCCAGCATGGCTTTTCAACCATAAGATTGTATGATTTATATTTTATGACCATTTATATTTATATTTTATGACAAATAAAGGAGCCCTGGTGGCATAGTGGTTAAATGCCAGTACTGTAGCCACTAGGTTGTAAGTTTGATCCTACCAGACTCGAGGTTGACTCAGCCTTCCACCCTTCTGCAGGTCAGTAAAATGAGTACCCAGCTTGTTGGGGGCAATTAGCTAACATGTTGTAAACCACTTAGAGAGCACTTAGCTGATAAGCAGTATAAAAATACACATGCTATTGCTATTGCTAAATAATGTCCATTGCCAACCATATCTTGGAGTGAGGGTGTACAGAATGGTAATAAAGGAAGCCCCAATTAACTGGTATCTCTGTGTTTTTAAAAATCATTTTATATACAAGTACCAACAAACTGCATGTGATAAAGCATGAACTCAGAAAAAAGCATTTCCATTTTACCACATGTAAGGCAATTGGCCACAATCCTGTATGGTCCTATGTGTAAGCACCATAGTTACAGTGCTAAACACTGAATTCCAATGTTCCCCCCATCACCACTTACCCAGCATCAGCCATTGTGATTGATGAGGGTTTACTCCCTTGTCGCTGAGGAAACAGCTGGCTGCCATTTTGACCATCACCCATGAGTAATCCTCATTGCAACAGGCAGAAATATGGTCCCTGTTGCAATTAACTGTCATGATGGAGATAGCTTATCAGGGAGGAAGAGGTAGGAAAAGCAGTCAGCAGCTTCGTGAGCAACAGAGGAATGGACCTCATCAATCACAGTGTTTGCTGCCCAGTAAATAGGAAATGGAGGACTTTCATGGTCCCTAAGCAGCCCCTAAACAAGGGTCTAAGCAGGGACCATGAATACATAACAGTCATGAGTGTGTAACCCCATTTTATGCATTTGTTACTGTGGTACAGGATTCCAGCCATTACTTTTAGAAGGTGCTGGCTGGTGCTTGATATGCATGTGTCATCAAAGATATTGTTTCATCCTTATGCAAACTTATGCAGGTTTAATTGATTTTTTTAAAAAAACATTAAATGAAAACAATGGACTCATTCTGCATATAAACAAATTGCTACTTGGTATATCTAATATGCAGGGATCAATACCATGTTGGATAGTGTTGGGTAGGACTCTGGAAATTATGCTTTCTGATGACAGTGGTATGGACCCAAACCCAGAAGTCCAATCCTAGCAGTGTGTCTGATATGGCTTTTAAATGCATATTCGGAAATCCTGCCATATCTAGAACAAATATATGGCGATGGAGTAGGTCTGTGTCCCTTGGTCCCAGACCTAACTTTATGTGTCAGATCTCAATTATATCTTGTGTTGAGCAAGGCTACTTCAAAGCTGCGCCTACACATGAGCAACTGTTTGTGCATAAGCAATCCATACAATTGATGATCCTGTGTAATCAAGGATTCTAATTACATAGAACACCTACATATGATGGACTGATAGGTAAGCACCCCTCCTTATACATCTGTACTCTGTGTGCAGATAGTAAGAATAGGTTGGCACAGTGGACAATGTCAGATGGAGGAGATATGGGCTGGAATCCTCTTGATGAATTGTTACAGCTTTTTTCAAATACTGTGTAAGTAGGTGTCCAGCACCTCTTTACGCAATGTTGAAAAAAATAATTGTGCTAGAGTACCATTTTATCAGCCTGTGCAACTGTTCCCAGTTAGCACTAGGTATAGTTTGCTCCCCATTTCTTGTGGCACAATCCAGATGGTACCCTTTGCCCTACCTCTTCACTGACAGAGTCAGGGAATCCAAATTTATTTTGCTTATGGAGGCCATTTTGGAATCAGTAGGCGCTTGGTAGTTCTGCGCCTTGTCATAAGTATGCTGGCAGAAATCAGTTAGGATCTTACCTCATCGTCCACACGTTAGCCAACGAGGAACATCCAAACAGGGCTACAGTACAAGATTGAAATCATATACATTTGTCATCAAATTGTCATCGCAGGTTGTTATAGAAGGAAACCTCTACCCTATCTTAACTTGAAATTCACTGCCCAAAATATTTTGTAGAATAAATTTTTGCCCTTCTGTCATTCCATGTGCAGGGCTTTTTAGAAGGCTTTGCTGAACAAAACAGTCTACTTTTCTCAGTGCCAACCACTCCGCATAAAGCATAATTGGAGAATTTCTTTCAAGTATCACTCCATTTCTATATCTCTACTCAAGGGAAAAAAACTCCAGTTTTCACAGTGCTGAAACTTAAATCTATGCCTTTTGTTCCAGTTGTAGAATCCATTGTGTGAGTCCCATTCTTTTCTCTCAACACAGAAAGACAGAGAGAAAGAAAGAAGGGGGGAAAATCACTGAAATTGTTGAAGCTGTCATTTCGAGACATTTATCTGCAGATTCACTTTTTTCCATGGCTTGATATAAAAGGAGTTCAATTAACGTCTGTTGCAAGTCTGTATTTAACCTAATGGGCTTTTATTTAAAAGAGACTGTAATTTCAATTTCCATTTGGAAAGTGAATTGAGCTGTGTTGTTTTATGTACATCTGGCCCAGCAGGGTTATTTCCTATCTGAAAACCAACAAATACTTGCCTCTTCAGCATATGGTATGTTATTTAATAACAGAAAGAAAAGAAGAATTGACAGTTCCCAAGGACAAATTGTGAATTGTACTGTATGTGTCTGATTTTCTAAAAGAGCAAGGCAAAATTTCACTTCAGTTTTATATTTGTGTATATATATATATTATACAAATATGTGTCATATACACGTACACAAGTACACATGTACTCATGGGATATAAAGGTGTAGGAATATTCATATTCAAAACATCATGTTTTCTAGCTTGGCTTTATATCCACAGAACAAACAACATTTTTACCCTGGGATCAATTACTTTAAAGCAAAATACACTCTGATCCTACACACAAATATTGTTCTCTTTCCCCAAGTACATTTTGGTACAAATGAATCCCCACACTCACAAGGACAAAAATGTCATTAGTGCTCAAAAATTGCAGAGAAATCCTTGTGTTTTTACAGAGAGAGAAGAAAATCCAAAAGTCTTTGTTCCTGCATGGGAACAAAATGAACAAATAATTCCTACTCAGAAGTAAGCTCATCTGCAGTTCCATGGTTTCAGTTTAAGAACAACAAGCCTCACAAGGTCAATAAGATACCTGGAAGCAAAGTAAAGAAGAAATCTCTGTATGAGTTGTATTCAGAAAGCCAAGGTGCTTTGGGCATAGGCACAGAATATGCCCTGCTTGCAAGTATGCTGATTGTGTACTTTTTTAGATTTTCTGTGACATTGTGGGCACATACACAGTCGCAAATGGTTTACAATTATTATCATTATTAGTATTAGTTTTACCTATACCCCACTTTTGCACACAAATTGAGACTCAAGGCAGAGTAATACAACCTGAAGACCAAAGGTGGGCAACATCTGCACCGCAGGCAGCATGGAACCTCTGTCCCTACCCACCACTGCCACATTTTCCATTGTACTGATGGATTTCAGCAGGATAGATCCACATTGCTACATGAATCAGCCCACTGTCTTACTGATTTCAAAGGAACTGTCATGGATTACATGGCCTCAGTTGAGGGTTAAACAGGACATGACATGAATGCTATTCATCTGAATGTTTCTTGTCCTGTGAATAGTATTCTGAAGAGCATCCAGACCACAGGGAAAAAGAGTCTAAATTCTTTCACCCTCTGCTGCAGTGTTGACAAAATTAGTTTTCCCAGGAGTGTTCACATGGAGACTTCCTTCAAAAAAGGCAGAAGTAACTTTGGAAAGGCAATTTTTGTCAGTACTGTTACCTTAAGAGGTGGGAGACTTTGGCCCTTTTCACACGGGCTTTCTCTCACACAAGAGCCCCGTGAGCCTCGCGGGAGTGGGAGCGTCACTTTGCATGACGCACTCCCACTCGCACGGTGCTCACAAGGCTCAAGCAGTGCGAACGCGTATTTTTTTATTTTCGGCTCGAAGCTGAAAATAAACCACGCTCGTGCAATGCTCGCAGCGGCGTCCTGCACTTACCTGAAGTGCGGTGCGCCGTCGCAGACGAGCCGGTCGTGCTTCCTCCCCCAGCACGGCCTACAGCTCCCAGGGTGCGCTGCAGAAGCTGGGGGCATGGCTGAAGAGCGCCAGCCACACAAGAAGAAGCCAGCTGCGGTAAGAAGGAGCGGGGGGAGCGGCAGCATTTCGGGAAAGGGTTCTCGCACGAGCCACCCTCCCCCATCGCGCAATCACTGGTTCTGCGAAAAGGGCCTTTGAGGTCCACCCGCAATGTCAGCTCCTTAGATTATGGACATTTATAGCTCAAAATAGGCTTGCACAAGGAGGGTAGAGGCAGGATTTTTTCATCTGTGTATACCAGTACTAACCATAGAGAGAACTCCAGTTAAAAGTTGAGCAGAGTATTTTATTCAGAATTAACAAACCTACAGGAAATCAGACACTCTCAAGAACCATAGAAGGCTTTCAGAAAATGAGGCAAGAAAGGTTGGATAAATTGGGTGGAAAAGGTAATAGTTACTAATCTTGAAGAAGAAAGTCAAAGAAGAGTGGCTCAGACAGGGTCTGAGAGTAGCAAGAATTAACAGAGGTCTAGGGACCAAATATTACATCCAGGTACTACAATTTACTGGAGCTAGAGCTAGGGTTTTTTACTGTATTTCCTGCCCTGACAGAGAGTGCATGAATAAAGTGGTAATGGCTTTCTCGTGAGGTTGACAAAGTAACCTGGAATGAGCTAACTGATTGTCTTAACTCTAGGTAACAAAACACTGATGTGAGTCATGACAATCTCTTAATGTTTTGATCAGGTAGGGTGAATAGGAAAGGTCTCCATAGGATATGCTCACAGTAAGGTCCCTGATTGTTTCATCTGGGCAGTTTTGCCTTCTATCGTTTTCAGGAATGCTTAAGATTTGAGTTTTGAAAGGATTATCCCAACCCCGTTAGCACCAGGTTTTCCTGACTAATCCTCTCTGAATTTAAGACCTGATCATGTCTGAAGTTATCCTGACCTGGCAAACTGCTTACAGCCAGCTAACTTTCAAATATGTTTTTCAGTCATAAATATGTTCAACTATGAAAATAGCACATCCTGTAGAGTGGGGATGTATGGCGTGGTAACAGAACCATGGTGGGGAGAGAAATTAATAATTACACCACTCCCACTCAGAAGTCCTCGATACTCTGAGGTTTCTCAAACAACTGCTATTTGCATATCAGATAGAATGCACATTAACTACATTCACTCAATTACCTTACTTAAAGGCAGTTACATAATGTCTTTTTTAGGGTGTAGTCTAGCCCTAAGAATCTCATGGACAAAGAGGTTGAGACCTAGCCTATAACGTATATAATACTGTATGTGCCTAAGCCCTACTTTAGGTACAGAAAATAATAGCAGTGTGTAACATAATCCTGTTGTTATCATGCAAATATTATGCTTTTGGATCTAGAAGGCTCAACATATATTCTAGCATGTTCAACTGATCTGCTGCATTTAATCCTCTGTCTCAAAGAACTGACATTAAGACTTCTGGAGTGGAGAAATTCAGCCAGCAGCTGCCTCTGGATGGGGGAGAATTTCACTGGCTCTGCATCTTTAAGTACACCAACCTAATTAGCACTTCTTTGACAAATATTCAAATCAGCACTAGAAATCTGAAAGCTCAGAAAAGAAATTGGAGGAAAATGATGTCTTTTTTTGGCTACACCCCCGCACAAACCCCAAATCTGATATTTAAATTAACTATGATAGCACATATAAATATAACTAAACTAATTATAATTGTACTTTAAATATTGCTAAATATTGAATTTTTGGTTGAATCTTTTACTTAATTATGTAATCAGTTGCCTTGTGCCCAGTTCTGAAGAAAGGTGAGACATAAATGAAACAAATAAATAGAAATAAGAATATAGAAAACTGGGGGGTTTTTTCAGATTTTTTTTTTCATGCATATGTACTCTGGCTTCTCCCACATTAATCATAACATAGTTACCCTTCAAATTGCACACTTCTCCAGATTTTTTTTGGTACCTTTCTTAATTCAAAAATTCTGAGAATGTGCATTTTATAGAAAGCTGCATACCAAAAATATTTATATGAAAGAAAGGTACATGACAAAAGTGTGTATTTGGGTAAACAAAAATGATTTTCAGGCAGGCTTTTAAAACAAACATTTACAGACGACAGACTACATGGAACAGGCTGATGACTGAATAAATACAACGTTGTCCTGGAGCGGATATAAACTCATCCATCTCTGCCTCCAGCTATGCCAGCATGTTGCTGCATTACAAATTGGGCCTTAGTGGGCTTGGAATCTACACTGAAAGACCCCTTCATTCCATTTCTCAGGTAGGGACATACAAGTATTAAGTGACACTTCCAGTGCGTGAGAATGATCTGTCTCACCATATCTAAACTTTCTCATCTTCTCAATCATATTGTACAGTCAGAAGCCCAGGAAAGAAAAGAAAGAAGCTGAGAGTTTTTGTAATAAATGAAAGCATTATCTTTTGATGGTAAAAAGTAAGAAGTCAATAGCTTTAATTTATTTTAGATTAATTTATAATGCACTCCAAAACAGGAATTTCCTCTGATCATTTTCTGCCATTTTTTTATATATATATAGCACTATTAATCACACTGAAATGTTCATCAGTGCACTGATTGCAAATTGGGGATTTATCACAAGAACATAAGTTTTGGTAGTTATGATGAACTATTGATTTTGAACTTCTGTATCACTGGAAGGAAAGCATGGACACCGTATTTGCCAGTAATAATAATTTTAGAAAGATAAAGTTATAGCTATGGTAATGGCTTGATTCCAAAGGAGATATGTTGGTAGAGTCAAAAGTTTGCAGTATGTGCCCAGTAGAAATTCCACTGTTTTTCTTAGAGCAGTAGACCACCATGCCATAGCATGAGCTAGCTGAGATGCTCATCTTGCACAAGGGTGAGGGATCTTTCTCAACCTGCCAGCCAGATTCAGCTTTAGAAAAGGTGATGCATGTCCAGAGGACGGTGATCAGGATGGTAAAAGGTATGGAAACCAAGCCCCAGGAGCAGCATTTAAGTTGTGGATAAAACTGAAGGCAAAAAGATTAAAACCAAAACTATCAGCTTATGGTGATGACTGTGACTGATTAAACATTTTTACCTTTTGGAATCAGAAGAAAAAAAATATAAAAGCAGGGAAACAGAAAATAATGTTCCTCAAGAAGCATATGCAGCCAGCTGAGGCCATCAGAGGCCTAAATTCAGGACCCAGGATGGTCTGATCAAGCCTCAAGATCTGAAATTGCTCACATGGCTTACATAACTACCCAAGTTATCATTCCAACCCAGAGAGCAAGTTATGATTCCAGGGCCTTCAGGAATCCATTAGAATCCACTAGCAGTCCTGTCAGGATCAGACTCATACACAGGACCAATAAACTTACATAGCAGATTTATTGAGAAGATGCAGAGCAGTGAACACAGACATCAAAAGACAGAAGTGGCAAATATTCACAAAGTCTCTAAGGTTAAACAGCTCAGTTTCACAGGAGAGATAAGTGAGTGCATATTTTCTCTACTGCAGGTCAGGATGACCGCCAGGTCACCATAGCTACTATCTTTCTCCTCTAGTGAATGTTTTGAGAACTGCTGCTTAGGAATGTACACCCGCTATATCCTTACTACAAAGCCATCAGGAAAATTACTAACAGTTATGCAGGTCCAATCTACACACTAAACCATAATCCCCTCATATGGAGGGCAATCCAGACATCCTGCCCCTCTTCAAAAAGAAAGAAGCAAAAGAAAAAGAACAAACAATGGTACAGGAGATTCAACAAGAATAATATGAAGTAGAATACGCAGAAAATCAGCGTGGTGGCACCATGGGGTCAGGTGTCAAACAGTCCAGCTAAGGGCCCCTCTTGAGCAGACTGGAATGGAAAACAGGGTGGATACCTTTAAGAGAGGGGGGAATTGCAATTCAAAGGAAACATTGTTTATAGCATGCTTTACAGGAAAAGGCCCTAGGTATTTGGGAGAGAGTTTTTTTAGAAGGCAAAGTAGAGGAAATGTTTTTGGAGGAGAGATACACCAGATCACCAGGGTTGTACAAAGGGTTGGGGGAGCGCTTGGCATCAGCGAAACATTTATGAGAAGCCTTAGAAGCAGTTAAAGATTTAGAAACAGCTTGCAACACAGAGGAAGACTTGTCAATACAGGCAGTGAGAGAGGGGGGTGAGGCAGGGGATGGTGTGGGGAGGGGAGGAAGGGGGATTGGGTTGAAGCTGTATACAATTTCAAAGGGGGACTTTCCAGAGGAAGAATGCAAAGCAGAATTAAAAGCAAATTCAGCGAAAGGAAGAAGAGAAGACCAATTATTTTGATTAGAAGCCACAAAACAGCGTAGAAATTGCTCAAGCGTACAATTAATTCTTTCTGATTGCCCATCAGTTTGTGGATGATAAGCACTACTGATTTTTTGTGTAATGTCCAATGATTTCAAAAGAGCAGTCCAAAATTTGGAAGTGAAAACAGGGTCACGATCAGAAATAATAGTGGAAGGCAATCCGTGAAGTCTCTAAATATGTGCAATGAACAAATCAGCAAGTTTTTCAGCTGTGGGGACTTTCTTTAGTGGCAAGAAATGGCATTGTTTTGAAAAACGGTCAGTAATGACCCAAATGTAATGGTACCCAGATGAGGAGGGGAGACCAACAATAAAGTCCCGTGCTATGACATCCCAAGGTCTTGAAGGGATGGGAAGGGGTTGTAACAATCCCAGTGGTTTGGAAGTAGAGGATTTACATAAATTACACGTGGTACAGTCCTTAACGTAGGTTTGTACATAAGAATTCAAACCGGGCCACCAAAAAAGTTTACGAATGGAGTGTAAAGTCTTGAAAAATCCGAAGTGACCAGCAGGTTTGGTGTCATGGTAGTGATGCAAAATAGCAGGGCGGGCATCAGGAGGTACATAGATTTTAGAGCCATAAAAAAGGAGACCGTTTCCCCAGGCAATGGAGTCTTTATGAGAAGAAAACCAAGGGTCTTTGTGAGAGGAATTCTTAATGAGGTCTCAAGGAGTTGTATCACATAGAATGGAAGCTGAAAGGCGGGCTTTGGTAAGCGTGAGAGTGGTGACTTGAGATGCAAGAGAGTCAGTTGGAAATAAAGTCTTTTCAAGAGTGGTGGTAGAGGGGAGGAGTTCGTGACAAGGTAGACAAGAGAGCGGGTCAGCGAGAGTGTTAGATCTGCCAGGTTTGAAAACAATTTTAAAGCAGAAGCATTGGAAAAATTCAGCCCAGCGAGCTTGGTTAGGAGTAAGTTTTTTAGCCATTTGCAGAGCTTGTAAGTTCCAGTGACCAGTCCAAACTTGGAAGGGAACATGAGCACCTTCCAGTAAATGTCGTCAGGTAGATAAGGCAAAGTGGATAGCTTTAGCTTCTTTTTCCCAAACTGGCCAATTCAATTGCTGAGCGGAAAATTTCTTGGAAATAAATGTGCAGAGCTTAAGGGCTCCATCAGCGTCGTGCTGATGAGGGTCCAGATTGTAATCCAAAAGGGAGAACAGTCCATTGAAAATTGCCCAAAGGAGTGGAGAAGGTTGTTAGCCACTCACTATCAGGGTGCATTTGAATTCTGTGAAAAGCTTCCTTAAGATCCAGTTTAGTAAAAAATTTCCCTTGAATCTGTTGGTCCAACACATTTTTGATAACAGGGATTGGGTAACAATTCGACATAATGGCTTGGTTAATTAGATTGTAATTGACAGTTAGCCTGGGGTCAGCATTTGGGTCCTTTCTCTTGCAGAAAAATACCGGACTGGCCGTAGGGGCAATAGATGGCTTTATGAATTTGCGTTCTAAGTTTTTGTTCAGGAATTTTTTTAAAGCAACGAGTTCTTGGCGACTCATGGGATAGATTTTTGGCTTGGGGAGCTTTGCGTTATCAATTAAATTTAGTTTACAGTCGAACTCCCTGTGGGGGTGTAATTTATCAGCTTCCCTTCATGGAAAGCTTTTTGTAAATCCTGATAGTGTGCAGGAATGTGAGCCAGTTCCTCAGGGGTTAGGGAAAGTGCTGGGAGCTGCAGTTTCGCAGCTAAAGATTCATGGCTCAATAGCTTCCCAGCTGTCCAGTCTATATTCGGGTTGTATTTTCGTAGCCAGTCAAATCCCAAAACTACTTGAAATTGTACTGCCTTAAGCACCAAAAACCGCATTTTACATTTATGGTCCCCACCCTGAAAGAAAGGGGAGTGGAGATTTGCCCAATGGCTCTCCCTACATTGGGCTTCCATCCATTTGTGTCAGTTTAATGGGTTTCTCTAGGGGTTGATAATCCACATTAAGTTCCATAGCCAGATCTGGGTGTATGAGGCTCCTGGAACAGCCAGAATCAATCAAAGGTCTATGAATTTGAAGTTTTTTATCTTTTCCCACCAAAGTCACAGTTGCAAACAACTGGGGGGTCTTACGGTTACTTACATATGTTGTTCCAGCAACATCCCAGTCCTCACAGCCGCTTTCAGAGTCTTCGTTCGAGGGTGAGGAAGAGGAAGAAGGGCGCACCTCCTGTTGAGGACCATCTCCTCCTGCTGCTCTTGGGCCCTTGATGTTGCGTTTAGTTGTTTGCTTGGGAGTAGTAGATTTATGAGGGGCGATTTTCCCTTTCACAGTATCAGGTTGCAGTTCCTTGGAATTGCTGGAGGTTTTGTTTTCAGGGCAGTTGCTGGAGAGATGTCCTGGCTTTCCACAAGAAATAGATGCCCAGACGAAGGCGTCTATTTCTTTCCTCACTGTTGATGAATGTGGATCGGCATGGGGGTTTTCGCGGCCCCATTTCTTGAGCTTGTCATTGTCAAGTTAGCTGGATGGTTGAGTTATCCCTTCAACCTCCGTGGCCAGCTTAATCCATCCAAGCAGCGTTTGAGGGTCAACTTGAGTCAAGCAGCCATGCAGCACAGTAGGGTTCAATCCGGCCTTATACAATTTCCTCAGGACTTCGTCAGACCAGGGTACTTTTGCTGCCAAGTTTCAGAATTCTCTAGAGTATTCTCCCACATCGCCTTTGCCCTGTCTCAATTTTTTCAGCTGGTATTTAGTTTTTCTTGCATGTGTGGATCTATTGCTCATGGAGATGGTTCATAAATAGTTGCAAATTCTCAGTCTCTGGGGCACATGAATCATATAGATTAGCCACCCAATCAGCTTCCAAACCTTTCATTCGTTGACTTATATATCTGATTCTGGCTGCATTGTCTTGGAACAGATGCCCATAATCCAACATATAATTGGAAGCCATGGTTAGGAAAAAGAAGAGTTTTCCATTAAATGAAGCTTTCAGCTCACCAATATCCCTTGGGACTGCGGATGGTAATGCAGGGGCAGCTGGTGGCGCCGGCTGTAAGGGCTGTCCGTCTAGTGGTGGCGCAGCTGCTGCCGGATCTGCAGCCGGGATTCGTGGCTCCCTGGCTGGAGTTCTTCCCAATTTTGGCCCCATGGCATGCATTTCATGGATCAGAGTCCAGAGTTCCAATATTTCTTCATCTTTTTTCTCCATTTCTTCTTCTTGATTCAGTAGTTCATCCATAAGGGCCAGTTCTCTCTCTGAAGTGTCCCATCTACTCTTCAGTGCTGTCTCACTGTAGTTCTAGGTCTCTCTCCCCAAGCCCAAGTGAGACCGCTTGTAGGGGTGGTGGTTGGTATGGACAGCCGTACTTTGGGTCTGGTGTCCGGGGACAATTCACTGGCAGTAGTCCCATCGGAATCCACTGAATCCAGTTCCTCCTCCATGGGATGGCTTTCCACCTTTTCGGTAATTTGGTGCATGGTAGACTTCTGTCTTTTCTGTAAGGATCAGACTCGTACACAGGACCAATAAACTTACATAGCAGATTTATTGAGAAGATGCAGAGCAGTCAACACAGATGTCAAAAGACAGAGGTGGCAATGTCACACAAGAGATAAGCGAGTGCATATTTTCTCTACTGCAGGTCAGGATGACCGCCAGGTCACCATAGCTACTATCTTTCTCCTCTAGTGAATGTTTTGAGAACTGCTACTTAGGAATGTATACCTGCTATATCCTTACTACAAAGCCATCAGGAAAATTACTGACAGTTATGCATGTCCGATCTACACACTAAACCATAATCCCCTCATATGGAGGGCAATCCCGACAAGTCCTTTCCAACAGATTTATTCACCTATGCAGAAGAGTAAAGCCACTAGTCACTTAAACCTAATCAAAGGGTGACCTGTCCATGACAAGGTAATAAAAGTCAATCCACCCATATTCAGATCATCATGCCTGTTACCAGACCGTACACCTCCGTGCTTGATATGGTTTAATTAGCAGAAAAATATTAATTTGCAGATCCATTGCCATAAAATACACCCTCATGGCTGGAAAGGCCATGTGGAAAGGGACTCTAGCTGGGAATAAGTCAGAGGTGACCTCAACATGACCAAGCCACAAAATTAGTCAAGAAAGCCTGACTTAATAGCTCTGAACTAATCCTATCAACTGCCCAACCTCAGAAAAAAATAAGGTGCCCAGGTGCAGAGATACTGTTTGCATTTCCTATTGAAACCTGGTCCAGAAACCCCACTCAACTAAGACTTTGAAACCATTAGCACCATCTGGACCCCATTGTCTGTGTTGTAACTCCCATTGTCCACTAGGCTGGGAGAGCAATTAGCTCACACTCTTTCAAGGAGGGAAATAGAGTATATAAACCCTTGGTTTTGAGAAGTCAGATGCAGTCAGATGAAATGCTGGACCTCACTGTGTTGTCCCGAATCCTGATCTGGTCTGGCCTTAGATGCAAGTCTAAGACACATTTCAACTTCTTCACTGCTCTTCTGGATTGGTAATTATACCCCAAACCCTCAACCTCTCTATCCATAATTTTTCCTCCCTTTATCCTTCAGTTAGGTCTTGTGTGAATGTTTGACTGTTTGTATCTTGTGAGCATGCATGAGTGAATTCCCCTCAATAAAACACATTTTTAGTTTATTTTTGAATCTCTGGCTGGTTCTCTTCCTGTGTGAGCCCATAAACATTGGTAGAAAGATCTTGCTAAGTTGCCCCCTCTTGCTAATTCACTAATTCATTCCTGACTTTTGCAAGGAGGTATTAACATTGGAGGGTGGCTCTTGCGGCACTTATGTTTTGAGGTAACATGCTACCTGAGAAAAAGATGTCTAGGGTTAGTCTAGATTCATGTGTTATGCAAACTTATGTTGGAACAGCTTCATAATTCTCATGAGAGTCATGAATTCCTGAGCCAGTCTTAGCATGATCATTGAAATTCCTCAAGATGCCAATCTCTGAAGTCCTCAGCACCTAGTGTGAGACTTCCACCTTTACTCACACCAACGATCCTAGAATCTCAGGGCCTAATAAGCAGAGATCTAGTCCAGAGCACAAAAGACAGCAGCTTTCCAGGTTTCATAAGAAAACCAAAAGATATTCCTGGCAGTGTACCTTTGCCATTAAAGTATGAACTGTGGGCTTTTTCCCAGATAAAAAGAAGTATAAAATATTTATAGGACTCTCACAGTTAGCAACCTCCATGCAGAACAAGTCATTGCTATTCTGAAAATGTGGAATTTTGGTTTCAACTTATTGGCTAAAGGTTTTAGAACATTTAATCAGTCCAGCATGTTTTCTCTATACGTCATTGCATACGGTCATGTGCATGTAAGGTTTGTTTTGTTTTCAAAAATCTCACTAGTGAAAAAATTAGCTTCCAGAGTTGGCAAGATACTTTCCAAATGCTTGCTCCTCCTTTTCCTCCCTCCATTATTCACATGGAATTAAACTTTAATGGATCTAGCTATTACTTTGGACAAAATATTTACAAAATATTTACATTCTTCTTCTCCACATTATACTCTCAAAATATTCATAAAATCTGGCTTCAAAACTGAAAGCAATCATGACTTCCGGCCTCATGGTGAGCGTAAGTGGTGGTCCGGAGTAGCAGCGCAACTCTGAACCACCACCTGAAGTATCCCAGCTGGTTTAATTAACAACAGAACCGGCTATACATCCCCCCAGTAAGAAAGATGCAGAAGAGGTCTGAAGGGGATCGTAAATCCAGCATCGAGCTTCTCTGCAAGGAGAAAGCGGAGGCACTGTCAACAATCGCAGGACCACAACGGGACCTTCAGGACTGCCGTATTAGTGGTATAAACGCCGACGACAACGTTTTAGCTAAGAAAACAGTTTAAGAATTCAGAAAGCAACCTGATCTGGATATAAGATCATAAGAGGAACGGACCTGCTAACTCTGAAAGTAAGCTGCTTGGAAGAGACCCCAGTGGATGTGAGTGGAAATAAAATGGCTGACATCCTAAAGGAACAGTACTGAGCTGAGCTGGTGAGTGAATTGTAATTAAGATTTTCCCTTTGCTCTCGTGGATTACTGAAGACTGGGCTCTTGGAACATATTAAGATTAAGTAACGATTGTGGACTTTTGATTGGATTTTGAAGTAAATTGGACTGAATTTAACAATTGATTCTGGGCTCAGAGACTGGTTTCCCTTTTTTTTTTTTTTTTAATAAATACACATTTTTAACTTTGTGTCCTGGAGTGCTGGAGAAGAGAGACTTGTGGGTATATAGTTGTTGTTTTTTTAAGGATTTTCTCTTGAATTGGACATTCTTTGAATTGGCTATATCCCTGTATATGAATTTTGGGGATTTTCTGGGGATTAGATCTATATGTTGCTGACTTGGGGAGCTGACTGGGGGGGGGAGAAGCAGCTGGAAATTGAGGACACTTTATGTTTTACTGCTTTTTTTTAATTTCCCGATGTCTGGATTTTGGATTTTGAAGTCACTTACAAATTGGGACCTATGAACTGAATAACTGTTTGCAGATTAAGACTTTAACATTTTTAACTCTGGGTCCTGGAAAGCTGTGTGAATATAAACTGGTTGTTACTTTAAAACTTCTTTTTTGGAAATGGATATCCTATTGAACTAGCGCTTTCATGAAAATAAGGATTATATAGACTTGTTGAAGCTTTCATTTTGTGGACCTGGGGGGCTGTGGACTTGGTTGGAGAGTTTTATAAAGCAGAAGAAGAATCAGGGAGAAGTGGCTGGACAAGAGGACATTTTACAGCCTTTTTCTTTTTTTTCACTTTACTGGTTGGACTTTGAATTAAATATTGACTTGGGAACTGTTTGCTATTTTTGCTATTTTGTTATTTTTATTCGCTTAGCTTAAAGGGATCAATAATAATACAGACTACAGATTTAAAAATTTATGTGAAGAGTTCTTAATAAAATGGAGTATTTTAGGTGCTTCTAAAGGGTCAAGATAAAAGACTACAAGAGACTACAGCAATTCCAACTCCTATGCAGAGAAGCGGCTGGATCAACTTCAAGGT
Organism: Iguana delicatissima; assembly: GCA_948472985.1. Taxonomy (NCBI): domain Eukaryota; kingdom Metazoa; phylum Chordata; class Lepidosauria; order Squamata; family Iguanidae; genus Iguana; species Iguana delicatissima. Next base: position 326 of record CAOKZL010004849.1, on the reverse strand, counting down.
AGCAGTCTTCAAGAGGAGAGGGAGCTGTTTAAATATAGACTGCAAGAGTTGTGGGGGGAGAGGAGCAACTTTGGAAGCATTATTTCTGTTGAAGTGTACAGTGACTCATTATAAATCATTCTATTATATGTAGTTTGGGAAATATTATATTGAAGGACTATTAATCGAGAACATACAGTTTTGGTTAAACCTATTTTACCTATTTTGTCATAGGGTGTTGGTATTGATCCATAAAGCTTTTGCTTATTTTTTTAATTAAATAATACTGACTGTATATAATAACATTAACCTGATTAAATTCATATAGTAGCTAATGATAGTATGTC
>CAOKZL010004848.1:0-16753 GCA_948472985.1 Iguana delicatissima | reverse complement strand
ATCTGCTGCAAACAAACAGATTCCAATGCACATTTCAGCTTTAAACATTCCACTGCAGCACAATGACTGAACAGGACTTATTGCAAGCCAAAATGAAGTGATGCTCGCAGAATAATAAGTTGCTAACATACATAGGAAGAAATGACTTCAGAACTAGGGTACTTTCAAAAGCTGAAGTCATATTATTTAGACATTGCCTATTAAATATGTGCACAGGTCCCACTATGCAGCAGAAGATGGGAAGAAAAGACAAGGGGGACACAAATCCCAACCTGATCATTCTTGTTTCTTTGTTTATTTTGCTTTGTTTTGTTTCCTGGGTGTCTTCCATTAATTCCCAACTAAGAGACAGTCATTCTTTCCCAAAATTTTCTCTCATATAGCTGGTAACCGCTAAGAACACAGAAGTTTGGCTCACTAAAATGTGGCAAGTAGCCCTCCTCCCATTCTTATAGCACAGCTGAATAAATGAAGAGGGGCAATTTACATTCAGATTATCTGACAGCATAAAAGACCTCATAGATGTAAAGAATTTAGTAAAAGCCCTTAATAAAAAGCTCTTTCACTATAAGATCTCAGCCAAAGAATGCAGACTTGGGAGTGTTCTGTGACTCAGTTTTCACCTTGGTCAACTGAAATAATTTAAGTGGTCCACACGTGGAAGACTAACATACACAACATTTCAAAAGTGAACTAGAAATCAATCAGAGCATCAAATAGAAAGGTTTTTTTTTAGGACTAGCCAATACCAGGTGCTGTGGGTTAAGGTTAAGGAACTGGCAAAACCACCTCTGAGTATTATGAGTATTCCTCACATAAAAAAAAACCTGATGAAATTTTTAGGATTGCCATAAGTTGACAGACAACTTGAAGGCACAGAAACACACAGAGGTGAGACAACGTTAGCAAATTCCACAGAAGCTTCCCAAATTTGGCCTCACAGTCAAGTTAGGTATTTTAGGTTCAACTATTTTAAAAATAAGAAATAATCCTTACAATTACTAACCAGAATAAAGAAACTGGACTTTTCCAATACATCTTAAAGCACACGCTCATTCACAAATACATAATAACAGCTGATAAATCCACAATGCACCTATCCAAGGATGTCCACTGTAAAAGGCCAAATAAAAAACTAAAATGAATGAATAATGCCTTTTGTTTCTACACAACTGACACTCTGTCATAACTGAGCAGGATATTAAGATAGAAATAAGAATCCCATGGTCTGGAATTAGAGCCAAGCCTGTATTAAACTACACAATAAAGTATAAAAGTTATTCCTCTCTTTTCTACCTGGTGGTATGGAATTGCATCTGAAAAACTTCCCCCCTACCACCACCAGGCCTGCCAAAGTGAAAACTGGAAAGGACTCCTGTTCCTTTAATACAAGAAGCCTTTGCCTTCATTATCTGAAGACTTGGCATTTTGATGCTTCCAAATTAGGGACAGGTTCCATTCATTTAATGGAGTTTCTATGTCTTCAATAGTTCTTCTTGCCTATGGAGGCTCCCTTGAGTCCGCCTGTGCATGCATGCTACTTGCAAAGTGAGCTGGGAGGGGGGGAGGTGCTAAACCAGCTAAGAGACTTTGCAAGTAGTGTGTGTGCGGCCAATCCCAAGTGAGCCTCTACAAGTCCTTCACGCTCCCTAAAGTACAGTACTTGGGTTCCATTGTTCAACCAATTCTGTTTTCTAGCAGGACTCCAGTCTCTAACCTGTCAGATAAATGAGAGAAGCCTGTAGTGGGGTATCAGAAGGTGTGACTTCTCACACTACCAGATAACAATCAACACCTGCTGAAATTCTCTCTTCTACACAAACGTTAAAGTTACAGGAACCCCCTCCAATTTTCACTCGGGCAACCCTATCCATAAAAGGCTGTTTGTATACATGGAGCTTCTCCACCAAGACCAATAAAGGAACAATAAAGACAGACAAACAGAAAAAAATATCATCAAATAAGAAATGTAAAGAAGAACCCCTTGGCTTTCAGAGAAGTGAGGAAGCAAAGTGGTTCAAGGGCTTGAAAGGTGAACAACTTGTATAATGCATTTGTTACGCATTAAAAAGGCAATTAGGGCTCCTGTCTGAGAAAAAAAAAAGCCAGAAAGTCTGTGTAATATGCTTTTGTCAACTAATATTAGAAATGTCATATCTCTTTAGTGTTCTGCCTAAGTCACAGAGTAATGGACTGCACAAGGATTGTGGATAAGCATGAAGTATTAAAAAAAAAAAACTTGGTCTGTATACGCTACCGGGGAAGGAAACAAGGCTACTGAGGTATGCCCAGAGCAACCTTCTTTAATGTGGTGCTTTCCATTAGTGGAAGACTATAACTCCCAGCATCCTCAGGCAGCTGTTGTGCAGGACATATGATTCTTGGGAAAGGCTGCTCTGGAGCAGTACAAAAAAGATTTCTGAAATGGAAATGAATCAAATTTAAAAAAAATTGCTATACATGACCTTTGAATCCTAAATTACTCTGTGGCCCTAAAAGCATCAACATTTCCAGAAGAGTTAGTCTGTTGCTGCATAAAACAAGAAGAAAATTTTGTGGTACCTAAATGTGTAAAAAAATTACTTTGGTATCAGGTTTTGTGAACTCTAGTCTATGAAAACCTACAACAATAAAGCATGTTATTTAAGCTGCTAAAGGACACTTGCCTGTATCTGTCATGAAGTCTGTTGTAATGAAATTGCATGAACACACTGAGGAGATCTAGAGTCATCTCATGCCAACTAATAAATAAACAAATAAGCCTTTCCATTCATCTATTACTATGGAGTAAACCACAAGAACAAGTGGAACAAGCATGCAGTTTCATATGCAGTTTTGTGCTGTACTGTGAAACACCCTTTAGATCAGTGGTTCTCAACCTGTGGGTCCCCAGATGTTCGTGGACTTCAGCTCCCAGAAGCCCCAGCCACTATGGTCAATGCTCAGGGCTTCTGGGAGCTGAAGTCCACAAACATCTGGGGACCCACAGGTTGAGAACCACTGCTTTAGATGCAATGGTGATAAAAGCCCTTGCCTTATTCCAGTGCTTGAAATAAAGCCCTATTCCTATTTTCTCTCCCTTCCCCACAAACATTTTTCCATTTTGCTCATCTTCTCCTTCCCTAGTCCTTATATCTTTTTCCTTCCACCTGTTGGCCACTTCAGAATTTCCCCTATAACATCCTGCTTTAGTACTCAGCCCAAATGTCTCATAGAAAACCACTTAACCAGTGGAAATGTTTCTGTATAAACGAGATGTGGTAGAAGTTCCAAAGGATCCAGTGCCCCCAAGAAAACCTCTCTCTACTAACTGGGGCCTTTCCACATTACACAGTTATAAGTAATGGCATGGCTTCATCCTATGGAATATTGGGATTTGCAGTTTAGGGAGGAGTATTCAGATTTTCATCCAAAGTGATTCCAAACACCAAGAACCACAAAGCTACAAGATTGTATAGTATGAAAGGGATAATTTGGACCTGCTTACCTACTCACTTCCTGGGCCTCAAACCTCAAAGAAAAGCAGACATAAGAAGCTAACATATTAATTACCATAGTAGTTAACATAGTAACTTTGGAAACTGGCATGCTTGGAGGGTCTTTCATAGTTCAGTTTTTTGTTGCTCCTGAATACTTGCTGTTCTTAGAATTAGATTTTTGTTTGTTATACTTTTTAATCCTGAATTTCAGCTCAAGGATTCTTTTGGCATAGAAAGGTAGGGTATAAATAGCAAAGTAAATAACCTATGTTTTTATTTTTTTTAAATCACTTAACAGTAAAAAAGCACTTTGGAAGCATATGTATCTAACATATGAGCAAGTGCTTCAGTTTGCCTTAGAACAGGCAGCATTCCCCTGCACTCGCTGCCACAATCCTACCTATAAGACCTGAATTTTCCATCTGGACACCAAAATAAGGTTCATATTTTCAAAAGCTTCCACTCTTATCACCTATGTCCAGGTTTTCAGAGAAGTACATTTCACTGTGCTTACAGTAAGTCAACTTTCTTTTGCAAAATCTCATTGTCAGCGGTGGGAAAAAATGCCACCCATGGAGTTTTAAGGTTTAAATGGTTGCCTGATAACTATCCATAGTGATATCTCAGACAGGGCAAAGCAAATGGTGAATTAGAGATAAGTGGCAATTAAGATAAAAATAGTAAACACTTTGTACGCTGAAAAAAGTTAACAGAAATTATATTTTCTTTTTCTGTGGCCATGATCCAGAGAGCCATAATTCCAGGCATCTATGTTGCCTGCACTGAAGCCTCTGAGCAACTCTTGCAAACTTAACCAGACTTCAGGAAACAGTTCTCAGATTAGTCACAAAGGCTCAAGATGGTTTGGACTAATGACTAAAAAAAGCCACAATCACAACAGCCTAAAAATTATTTAAATCCCTCAAACTATATCAAGTTAAAGTCCCAAGAAAGAAAATCACACCAAAGGCTCCAATCCACCCTTTCTCCAATATAGAGGCAAACGTACAGATGTTCTTTGATTGTTACAAGTCATAATTCAAGATGATAATATTAAAAATGGCCAGATAAAATACAGGAATTGAGAAACTAAAAGCATCTGAAGAGATACTTCCATTCCTACTTCCCATCACAGAGCAGAAATGCGATCATCGTTGAGTTCAGAAAGGCTCCCAAATTTTGACAGAGTGCGAACATGTCCAGAAGATTCATCTGGTACGCACAAACCTCTTCCCAAACAACTGGCACCTACAGTAGTTCTATACTAGTTGTTTTTGAATTGAAATTCCCAGCATTCCTTACCACTGGCTATGCTGGCAAGGGTATTGGGATTTCCAGTCTATCAACATCTGGAAGGCCACTTAATTCTCACTCCTGTCCTCCCTCAGAAGCTGCCTGGGCTGTAGAAGCCAAACACCAAAATGACACTGGAGGACAGAGCACCAAGTGAGAGCATTTCAAAGCATGCATCTCCATCACCAAGTTGTCCTAATCATTTCATGGAGGGACAGCTGTATTCAGAGGAGAAGTGTCTCCCATAGCATGGATTCTGACCAAGCCCAACAAGGGAGAGCAACTAATTCCTAATTCTTATTCCCTACCAAGAAAAAAAAATCCCCAAAACAGCATTTCAGGCTGTCTGGCAACCTTCTTGTTGAACAAAAAAAGCTTGTGATTACTTCAGCAGTAGATATAATTCTGAACTGATAAAAATACTGATCAGTATGGCTTCCACCTAACAATGGCAAGCTAGGCATTTAAACATAAATAAGGAACTGGAAAAAACACCTCTGTGTATTCCTTGCCTAAGAAATTCATGGGGTTAACATAAGTTGACAAGCGAGTTGAAGGCACATTCATACAAATAACTAAAATGTCCCAGAGGACAGAGCCATAGCCTAGAAGCCTCTGTGACATGTTCTTCGTGTACCTTGGCTCCCAGGTTTTTTTTCCATAGCCTGTCTTCCCCTCCCTCCTCTTCCCTCTCTCCCCCATGTCCTCCTGCTGCCCAGTGGAGAGAGGACACTCTTGCCAAGCCAGAGCACCTTTATACCTCCAGGATGTCACAATCACAGTTCTTCCAATACAGGATATTGCACCCAAATCCCACAAATGTTGCTTAAATTGTCGTCAAACCATCAGGACTTTCTATCTATGCTAGGAGGGCAATGTGTAAATCAAGAGTTAACCATTTTTAAAGAGAGATAGGAGTGGTTGCAGGCTTTCTGCCACAGGTTTTGCCCTTTGCGGCTTCTCACATCCCAGACTTGGAAACTATGAGCTGTGATACTGAGAAAGGTAAGAAGCCGGCAGAGCCCCATAGTGATAAATGAGTTTGCATCATCTGTCATTAGAACTTCCTGCCAACAGGGTCATTCCCTATTAAATTACCACTTGTCAATGTTTAAAATACTGATTGATAAATGACCGTGCCAAAACTGATAACACAACAGCTTTTCTTTTCTAATATTCTTGGTTACCACATTCTGCTACTTCAAGTACAGATATAGTAAGTGCAGTTTTCCCCCTCCTTTCTCTTCCTCCCTCCTCCCACGACTTTACCAAAGCACAATTTAAATTGAATACAAAACTAACAGGTACGGCATAATGATTGGTCTCGATATACATTACATTCTGCTCCTCCTGCCAAAATAAACCTACCGTCGATTTAGCGATAGGGGCAGATCCAAGTTTCACATTTCATCAAATGCTAGTAATCTGTTTTATCAATATAAACTGCATTTTAATGAAAAAATTCTTTTCTTCAGTACACTTCACTTTTAATGCCCCAGAGTGTAATAATTCGTTCATGCTGTAGAACAAGAATGTTTTACAAGACCTTAACTCTCACGAGAAATTTCTCTGTAAATACAAAATGCAGCTTTTATGGGAATGCGTTGTGTGCAACATGACGAGAACCCAACATAATAAAATTAAGTGGGTTGCACAAAGAATTCAACTTCACTGTACTCCAGAGCTAGTGAAAGGCTAACATTAGACCTCAGCTGCATGAATAACATGAGTTAGAAAAAAAGAGAACAAAATAATTTTCTTGTAGTCAAAGTGGCAGAAGTAGGAACGGAAGCAGAAACTTTCAGGATGCCTTAAGCAAGAAACAATTATTGCAGCATGATATATTAAACAGAGGACGTTACCAGTAACTTATGATGTATCCTTACCTATAAAAGTGATATGGAGGAAAAGGTTGGCATGAAGGAAGATGGAAAGACAAGAGGGGCAAGTGATGCATGACATCATCTCTGTGGTTTCTCCTATATGACATTATATAACACTCTCTGACCCTGGGTTAGCTTATGTTTGATATGCCACATAAGACGCCTCCAAGCAGTATTTCTGCTTCCATCATGCTCTGTTGCTTCAACAACCCACTCAGCACCCAGGAACTTTTCCACACTTGGGAATAGGGTATGCTTCATATCAAAACTATACTACATCTGAAATTCTTATCCTCTACTCACCATTATTCCCTTCCATAATAACTCTGGCCATGACATTTTGCAGTATCAGAAAGAAGCATGTTTTAGGAGAACAGATTCTCATTTTTGGTATTTCAGAATTTAAAGCATGTGCTGTATATAATACAGCAAGTTGTATTAATGAAAGAAGCTCTCATTATCTTTAACCCAAGTCCTCCCATCTGTTCCCTTTTATCTGTTATTCTGTGCTGTCATTTGTCTAACATAGATTTTAAGTGCTTTGGGACAGAGATTTAACTTTTTAAGCAACTGGTAAGGAAGAGCGTGCGATGCTTTTGTCTGTGCCCAAGAGTCCATGTGAAGTAAATCACAGATTCTGTCTGGGGTGCTGTGTTACCTTTCCCAGGGCAGAAAAGAGGCAGCCAGGGCAGAGAACAGGCAGTCCAACAGCCAATGAATTAGGCTGCATGTAGATAGAGTGGGCAGAGGCTAACATCACGGTCACATAAGCATTTTGTCCTTGCCTGTAAAACTGGTATGAAGGAAAAGGTTGATATGAAAGAGAGCACCAGTTTACCCCAACATTTGCCCACAGAATCACAGGCATGCAACTGCAGCTGTTCACATGGAGGGGCAACAACTGGTGTGAAATGCCCTCAATGTTTTCAACCCATCACATAATTCTACATAACCCCAGTTTTGATCTGTGTGACACAACTACTCTAGGCAGACATCATAGTAGCTACAATGGGACAGCTATTCTGAGAATCCTTGCTTTCTGTTAACAAACTGTGTGGTACTGCATACAGCCTTTTCACTCCCAATTTGGCTTCATCTGGAAGACAAAGTGGGTAACCTGAACAGGAGAGTAACACTCTTTAGGTTGTTCTGAATTGGGACTTCTAGCTTGCTGTGCCTCATCAAGTCAGAATTGGAATAGGACTCTTTTCTTGTCACCTCCCCAAATGTAGCACCCTACAGCAGCCTCCCCCATGTGGCCAGCACAGAGAGGGCTCCTTAGTTCTCCAGAGCAGGTTTTGAGGTACACAAGGGACTGCGAGACAGGGGAGTAATTCCTCCTACTGGTTCTACTTATGGACCTAATTCCATAATCACAATAAACCATTTCAATCCTGTCTCAAGGTTCGCACTTTGTTTATAATTCTTGGACTTTATAACTTTTGAGCAAAGGCAGAGATGTTCAAGTGATGGCCCTAGACTAATCTCAGTCCACAAGCTGCTAGTCCATGGAAAGTTTCCAGGAAGGAACGAAACACTTGTAGCCAATGGGCACAAATATCTTACCGGTCTCTAACATTTGGGGGGGGGGGAATTCCAGTCCTAGATAGTCTGAGAGACATTGAGCTAAGAGATAAAGGGGGAATGCTCAGATGACCATGAAATATACAATGCATCCCAACTACCATGACAGTTAAGGGTATTTTCTTAGTCAAAAATAAACATATTCCAAATAAAACTGGCAATTTCATTTTTATCCAGGCTTTGCTCTGAGAGCAGAAAGCAGTTATAAGGCTTTCAGCACAACAAGTCTTTTGATCCCAAAGAGCTTGAAATCTATATTCCTTGAAGACCAACACCTCTCGTATAAGCCTCCCAGAAATGTCATTCATCTTCAAGGGTAATGACCTAAAAGAAGGTCTTTTCAGTGGTGGCATTCCACCTGGAATAATTCCCTCAGTAGTCAGCTAGTGCTAAACTTAATGACCTACATCCATTTGTTAGTCCTAACTAAAGCAGACCCAGTCATCAGTGCAGTGCAGTGTCAGCTTACCATACAATTGAGTCAAATGGACTTTCTCTAGCTGGGACTAGCAACTGCAGTTAGGCCTATGTTTATTCAAGTGCCAAATGAATCCCTTGTTTATTATTAGTCAGGCCTTTAGGATATTTTGATTTATACCTGTAACTCTGAAATGGTTACTTTTATTTCATATTGCTATTCTGGAGTTTTTAATGTGTTCATTTAGTGTTTTAACTAAAGTTTGCAATGAAGATTAGAATCAACATTCAAATATATCAAGATTGCACTGTCAACTTACAGGTCTACTTTAAGGGCCAGAAAAATATTCAGTGGTATGTATACTGAAAAGTATAATGCACTTTAGTGTACAATTTCTTTCAGATTTCTCTAGGTTGAGTTGTACTCCCACACATACAAACACCAATAAAATCCAATACAGGTTTCTGGTGCAGGACAGCCATCAAAGCTTGTAACTCAAGACAAAAAAGTGAACATTTTCATAGTCAAAAAAGTAAATTAGATCCTATGTCACTTAGCTCTACAGTCTGATCAGAAGCAAATAAAATAATGCAGAGATACAATTTGGTTTTACACAAAATGTAACATCCCTGCCCACACTGCCACCCCAGCTAGCTGAGTTCAAATTGGTATCATCACTTCTAACTATACATTCATATTTTATGCAACAACTTCTCTGTTAAGGGCATGTGTACTCCTTTTGTTAGGGAACACTACAAATAAACCTAATTTATTTTCTGAAGTTAAATGCTATATGCTGCCCCTGTTTCAGAGCCAAGTTCTAAGGTCAAACGTGGTGCATTAATGTATTTTTTTTAAAAAAAATCTTTACTTTAGTGCCACAATCTTAATGTAAAATGAGGACTTCTTTTATAGGTTGTTATTGTGTTCTTAATAGTCCAGCTTGTTTTGAGCTCAACTCTGCTAGATGGCTAGATAAAAATCATTTTGAGTGCAATGACAACAAGAAAAAAGGAGGTCAAAATAAGGAGGAAAAAAAAATCACCTTGGTGATTTTTCTGTTCATATTGCCCTACCACACATAGACACACACACACACACACATCTCTGCAAAATTATGCATTTTTAAAAGACTGCAGGCATTCAAATGACTGTCAGTCATGCAAATAATCACTTACTTACACTGTATGAGTTTGGTTTGGATAAAGCAAATTACCATTTGAAAATAACTCGAAAAACACTCTGGGCAAAGAGCTTGCTTTATGAATCCAAGTTTGGCCATGATATTTCTTAACCTTTTTCTCCTCCATTTCCATTCAGCTAGATTTCACTAGAGTAATACAGACTAAATTAATAAACTGCATTCAATTGCCACAGGTGCATTCACCGTTTATTTAACACAAGATCTTGTTTTTTTTAAAAAAAATAGCTCCAAGGATCAGAAGAAGCTGAAGCTAAAAATGCACAACTTGCTTTGTGAATTGTTGTTTTTGATAAGAAGTCGATCTCGGTCATCTAGCATTGGTGTTTATTTTTATCCAGAGTCAGCAAGCATAATTGGTTTCCAAACACAACATTTTTTTAAAGCAAGTAGCAGTATAAAATGCACCAGATTTTTAAGTGTACACATAAATTTCATATTGACTCCGGAACAAAAAGCCTTTGTGAAAAGTATTTCTTTTCAAAGAGATATAAATATAAGAAACTTAAATGTGTTCTTTGGCACCACCGTATTCAATTTAAAAAGGCTAATTTCCCCCCACCCCACAAAAAATATCACATTAAAATTAACTCTGGCAGCCCAAGCTCATGATGCTTCTTGCTTGCTATGCATGTTCCTTAAATAAATTTTCAGCAGTGCATACATATGGCCAAAATTATCAGGCTTAGCTGCTCAAACATGGGTCTTCTTTCTATAAGCTTCAAAACTGCCTAAACAAACCATAAGGCTAAGTGAACTTGCTATACTTCCAAAAGTCTAATATAGTCATTCCCAAATTCAGCAGTAGATAGAGGAAACTGCCTTGCACGAATCAGATTCTTAAGAAAACAACATTAAAAAAAATAAAGAAGAAAAAACAATAAAGAAGACCAATGCATATACACCCAATGTACAAAGGCAATCTGAAATACACAAACTCAAAAAAACTGGGATGTTTGTTTGTTTTTTTCAAATGTCTTGCCTGGTGCTAGCAAAGACATCACACTGAGTGCCAGGTGAGCATCTTTGAGAAGTTTACTGCAAAGATAGGACACCAAAAGGCCTCTTTCCCACAACTACTTACTGCATCTTAGAAGATGTACCAGGAGAAGAGATGGGGCAGGCAGTAACATAAGGAGACAGGAGAGCAACCAGGTACTGTCCTTTCTGACTGGCAATGTTTCTCCGGTGACCTTAGGAAGAAATCTTTCCATGCCATCTATTATCTAGCTATTCTAATTGGATTTTTGTGATTGCAAATCACCCTAACATCATTGGCTAGTTAGATAATATACACAACTAACAAACAAACCCAAGATTAGTAATGACTGAACCAAGGACCTTCCATATGCAAGAGATGTGCTCTTTTCACTGAGCGGAGCTGCCTTCCACTAGTGTATCATAAAAGAGGTGATTGGTGTCATGGGAAAATAATCACTCTCCTGAAAGTGTAAAGGACCCACTATGGAAGATGTGATCTGCATCTCTTCATGACTCGTGAACAGCACTACCAATCAACATCTATTGATAGGAGAGTTCTATCCCATCCTACCCAAGTTTAGGCCCAACTGCTTCCTTCAATTATTCTTGAAGTCTGCATACAACAGAATGTATTTTCCTCAGACATGACTGTCTATTCTGTCTCTATATGAATCAAAGTGTTGGAATTGTTTCCTACTGATCAGAAGGCAGGCATTCATTCAGAAACATAAGGGGTAGCTCCTACTGGACGTGGGTAATTCTCATCACACATTCCCTATAAGTAAAAGTTTTGGGGGAAATAAGAGTGAAATGTGTCAATTTTAGTTTAGAGGTAGAGTTTTCATAAGAGCCAAAGTAGATAAGACACTATGAGATCCTGATTGGATTCTTCCCCCTTAAAATTGTTGTGGGATTATAGTGGGGGGGGGATAGGTTTTTATCCTTCCTCCATCCCATATCACTTTCCCAATCTAAATCTTCCTCTGAAGTTGCTATTTGCCTCATGCAAGAAAACAAATGCAGTCCTTTCAGAACTATACACAGTAAAGAATTTTTTTTTAAAAAACAAACAAACCAGACATCAGGAAGGCATAAACATATCCAGACTGTTTCTCTACTCAATGAGGGCCCTTTTACTGCTGCTCTGAGCTCTTTAAAAAACAAACAAACCAGGAGTTCCAGCCACAAATCTCTCAGTGTCTTCTCTGGATTGGCCCTCAGATATTAACTGTCTAGGGAACAAATACTGAGGTAATCACTGCCCAAATCAGATGTTCCTGAAATGTTTAAAATCAATTCATGTGGTGAAAGGGTGCACTAGCTACACCCAAACTCCATCATCACCATCTAATTCTGGAAAGTGATAGTCTGAAGAAGAGAGCTATAGTTATCCATGGAACCTATCCACATGACAGTGAATCTTGGTATTCTAGGGTTCCAAACCATTTGGAAAGCCTCCATGAATAACAGAGACTTTCCCGTTCACAAAGTCACCATCCATGTGTAGGTGGGTGATTGATATGATGAGTGAGATGAACAAGGCTAGTATATTCCCCTTCCTCACGTCTTACAAAACAAAGATTGCTAATACATGAATAGGGCTCAGGGTTTCTGGGAAACGTCTGGAAGGAGAACAGCTACTCCTGTTATCAAGTGAAATACCATCCCTGCATATGTACCAGCTTAATTCCACCTTAAAACAAATGGAAGCAGTTGATGTCACGCTGCTTCTAGCAGCATGATGTTGGTGGGGGTGGGGGGTAGGTGGGAAGTCCCTCTGCACAAGTAAAGGAGAGGCTGACCATGTTTCATTGTTGAGAAGAGTTTGACCTCTTAGGCACTGAAAAGGAACCCAACAGCAAGCCTGTCCATATATTCAGAATAAGCTAAGAATCACCAGCAGGACTGGCAAACATGTACTGCTTACAAATAGTTCTGACTGAGTAACCTGATATACTCCACTCTTGTGGAATTTAGTTCCATTCCAGAAAATTGATCAGAAATTCAATACTTTTCTTCATTGTCTCACAGAACTTCTCAAAGGAAATCTGTGAATAAAAATAATCTGGAAAAGAAGCAGCGACAGCATTATGACACAAAAGAGCAAAGAAAGTCAAAATCTACTAACCTGCTCACATCTGGGAACCTCACTGGGAAGTAAAGGACCTGGCATTTTGGCCTGATTAGCTTTTCCAGATGTTTAGGTCTGTGGTCAGGTATCCGCTTCACAAATGTTCGAATTGAAGTTAGAAATGACTCCATATTATAAGCAGAGTTGAACACCACAATATCAGCAACCAAGCTAATGAAAAAGAGAGCAAATAAATAAATAAATAAATAAATAAATAAATAAATAAATAAAAAATTTAATAAAATAGCTTAATGGGTTGCAAGAAAAAATGATCTTCCTACTAAAGCAGGGGTGGCAAAATGTGGCCAATGGTCCACATGTAGGCTCCAAGGTCCACATCCCCCCCCAAAAAAAAATTGTCCCAAAATAACCCAAAATACCCTGTAGAGGGTATAGAGGCACAACTCTGGTATGCGTTCGGGCACCTAGACTATTCTGGGGGCTAGGAGAAGCATTTTTTTCTATCCCAAAAGAAAATTATTTTAGAAGTTGCAGCTTCAGAGGCTGAGGCTAAACTTGCCTATGCAGACAAGATGGTCTCTTCCGTCCTGGGGGAGGTCTTTTTTCTATCAGGAAGACAACTTTGAGCTTACCTTCTGTTTTAAAAAAAGCCCTCTCCTGAGACTAAAACTGCCTGGGGAAGCTAAAAAAATGGCGAAGTTGCCACTCCATGCACAGTAAACTATGTTTGGGAGGAAAAAATTAATTTCTTTCTACCTCCAACCCTCCAGGAAGTGTGAGGCTCAATGTGATCCCTATCAGTTGCCCAATGTTGCACTTAAGAGAGCCTCTTCTACCCAAGAGAGAGCTGCTTTTGAAATTAATAAGAGAGACTACCATAAGAACTGTTCCTCCACTGGCAAAAGTGCATTTTCATGATGTTTTTACCACCAAGTACATATTGAATATTTATCCCCCACCCCCACCTCTCACCATTTCCTACAGTTTAATGCAAACCTTGCAAAACCACAGTAATGGATGATTAGAAACTGTCCTCTAGCTCTTGAGTAAATGAGTTCATGGAACAACATTAACATCTTTTACCTTTAGCCCAACTTAACTAAGTCAATATTTTGCAGCTTCTTCCCTACTCGACCATACAATCCATTGTAAGATAAGCTGTAACTAACACCCATATATTACAGATGGATAGGATGGGCTTCAAGGATGGCAACCTAGCTTACCCAGCGCATTCACGGATAGACAGAGACATCAGAGTGGAGGACTTCTCAAATCTCCCTTCACTCCAAAATCTCATACTCTTCCACCACTAGCTTCCAAATTCTTATGAACATTAGAGAAAACATAAATATGAAATTTAAAACATCAATTTGGGCATTATAATGTGAGTTCAATTGATCATGTGTAATATTAATTCCCTGCTTTCTTTCTGGTAGTTCTTAACAAAGTCTCTTTTTTAAAAAATCTGAAAATACACAGCTGGGAAGGTTAAAATGGTACTGTTAGCTTAAGGTTATAAATATTTTTAATGGCACATTTGTTTTCAGTCAATGAAAAGACAAATAAAATACGCTGCTGATCATGGAATGTTGAGCCATACCAACATAAAAGTAACATTGTAACAGACATTAAGAAATACTTTTGCAGCACATTTGTTGTCTCCTTATATATGCAGAACTATGATACACATGTTCCTGTCCATTTCCTCCACACCCAAAGCCTAATCCACACTCTCTCACTGCAACTTCTACACTTTCTGTCTAACATCATAAATACATAGGCTCACAGTCCCACGTACACACATTGTCCAAGTTCCTGCCTCAGGAGATGTAGCTATGATGTCACAGATACATCCCCCAGTGCTACCTCGCCTATAAAACCAACCTTTTAAGCCATGCAGCCACCAGAGGAATCTTAGAGGTGCTAGACAACAGGATGGTGAGTAATAACACATCTGGTCCTCTCCCAGTAGTAGACTGTGCTGTGACGGGAAAAGTCAGGGACCCCTTCAAAGTCCTACTGTAGCTGTCTGTTGCATCACACTCTACTACAAGGAGAGGGCTGGACATATCACTATACACCACCCTATTTTCCAGCACTTAAGAAATTCCTCTGTTGCGGCTGGAATTTCATGATTTAAAAGGTAGGCTTTGCGGGGGCACTTTTGGTTGTTACACTGGTGTTTACACTAATACACTGAAAGTGACTTTCCCATGCTGTACACC
Organism: Iguana delicatissima; assembly: GCA_948472985.1. NCBI lineage: Eukaryota > Metazoa > Chordata > Lepidosauria > Squamata > Iguanidae > Iguana > Iguana delicatissima. Next base: position 1,597 of record CAOKZL010004848.1, on the reverse strand, counting down.
CCTACTCCATGATATGATTAGCAATGAACATTATTTAATTGGCATGAAATATAAATCATACATTTATGGCTGAAAAACCATGCTGGCAAAGAGGACTAGCTGCACACATGCAAGTAGCTCAAAAGGGACTGCAAGGCGTCGCCAGGTCATAAGTTCACTGAGGTTTAATCGAAGAAAATAGCCCTCTCAATGGCCTAAACCTAGAAGACAAAAGCCACTGAAACTCCCAGACAAAGCAACAATGACTGACGCTCTATAACTCCCTTCTTCCTGAACGTCTCCCTTTTGTTCCCTCACCTGCCCAGACATTAAGAAGCTATCATGATTCTCATCAATGCTCTGTCACTTAACGATCATTAGCCAGCTCCAGACCCCTTTGTTTGCTGTGGCAGAGAGCCCTTAACACCTTCCCCTTCAGGGCAGAACCAGGGTATTTAAACCACGGCTCCAAGGCAGACAGTCCATAGTACACTGGGCATAGGCCATCACTCTGCTTCTCAGATTTCCATTCTTGTGCTACCATCAGACCCTAACTCCTCGCTATCCCATTTTTCCATCCCTTCTTCCAGTTAGCCTTGAATAGTTGTGAGACTGCTGGAATCTTGCATGTGATTGTGATTTCCCCCCAAAAAACATTCTTTTAAAATCCAACTGGTGTCTCCACATTGGTACCAGTATACAAAGATGAAAAGATCCCAGAAGTTACCCCTCCTGCCCCGCACAGGCCTCCCTTTTGAGCTAATAATTCCCCATCTTTCCATCGAGGTATTGGCATTGTGGATGGACCCCTGAGTCACCCACTTTGGGGAGTAACAAGATTATCATAATTACTGAACAGAATGTCAACCAATATGTATTGTGCAAAATTGTAATACAAATTGTATGCTTAAGACCTAAACACATAGATCAAGAGTAGGTAAATGCAAGAGTGGCAGGAACACCTCCTATCATAGTCCACACAACTGCTCCTGGAGTAATTGGTTTTAATATCATTTCCAGTTCCAGGAATCAGCCAATTTCTATTATTTCTACTATTTTTCAGAGCACTTTTAAGAGGGACAGGAGACTACCATGGTTCTGAGTGTGTCTATTTCAGCTGCTCCCCCTCCCCCCAAAAATTGGTTCCTCCTCCACCCTTGTACAACTTGCAGTTAGGTTGGGATGGGACCACTAGACAGCATACAGAGCTTTGAGAGGAGGAAGAAAAAGATGGCGTAGCGTTAGGTTGTCACTCACACAGTTGCGAGATTGACGGCCGGCGCTCGGGATTGTTTCTTGCCTGTTCTGACAGTGAAACGAGGCACCTTTTTCCTTCGGAAGAGGGAATCTGGCGGGGCTCTTTTTTGGACTGGATTCGGCAAGCGGTTCCCCCAAAACTTCAGCAAGAAGAGGGGTGAAGTCAGCTGATGGATCGTGGAGCCACCGGATCCTGAGCAGCCACCGGGCGCGGTGATGGCTACGCCACTTACGCTTAATAGCTAGAGGGGAATTTAACATGTAAGTTCATTGCTACTGAAACTCCGAGCATAAAAGAAGCTCCTTCTCTTTGATAGCACCTTTGAATATATAACTTAACTTGACTACAAGAACTAGGAAG
>CAOKZL010004847.1:0-16150 GCA_948472985.1 Iguana delicatissima | reverse complement strand
AAGATCTGAACAACCTATAGTGGGTCACTAAGGCCATTTCCACACTTAGAGGCCATTAGCATGATATACTGTTGCACAATCCTGGCATTGTCATTTACACAACGCCTTCAGAGTAGGAACACTGTTTTCTGCATCTTTTCACCTTGCAGATAAGTAGTGGTATTGCCACTGGTGTTCCTTCTGCACCATGGCATCCTTGGTCACTCCCTGTTCCCACCTTCACTCCTCCACTGCCTTTGATTGGTTGGAGGGATGTTTTCTTTGGAAGCTGTACAAAACACAGCAGTACGACATTATTTTCAATGCTATAATGCCTAAAAATGTATTTTTTAAAAAAGTTTTAATTCAAAGGAGAATTTTCAAATAAACATGGAGAGGTGATAAATTTTGACTTTACTCCCTATGGGGATCACTGAGGGAGGGAGAGCTGACTGACAGCGCATCCACTGATGGATTTGTGATGACTAGAAGTGCTACCAAGCACTGTAACAGTACTGCACTGAACCCTGACTGGATTGAAGCACTAAAGGAAGCTCTTAATGGATTTTTGCTGAAATAGGATATGGCAATTTTGCAATACTTGGGGATGGAGTAGCAGCTGGATAGCAACAAGGTTGTGCACTACACAGCCCACCCTGAAACAACCCACTGCTATGGTGGTATAATGATATCATGCAGAAATGGCTTCAGTTTAGGTCCAGCATCATCTAGTTTTAATTGTTTTAATCTGTTAAATTGCTTACTGTGTTTATATTGCTTGAATACTTTATTGTTTTAATTTTGTTTTATTTGTATATCACACTGAGATCCCACAACATAGGCTGGATAGAAATATTTAAATAGATAGATAGATAGATAGATAGATAGATAGATAGATAGATAGATATAAATAGATAAATAGATAAATAAAGAAAGATTCCTATTTCAAAGTCTGGTGTTCTTTATGAAAAAATTACTTATATAGACTTCCCATTCTCTTAGAAGGATTTTTAAAAATAGTTATGCTCAAAAATTGCATTTATGAGCTTCCACAGATGGCTTTAATATAAGGTCATCTGTGGAGGTTGCACAAACAACACATCAAACACAACTGCAAAGAAAAAAGAGAAGAGAAAAAGATACCAAGGTGATTCAAATTAGGATCTAGTGCTATAACAGTCTGCAGTGTCGGAAATGGCTTTGCCTGTTTCGTTTGCTTGTGTGTTTAATCACAGCCTCTTTTTCCTTAATTTAGATATTCTCATTAATGTTATATTTGATATTTAGAGCCTGACTTCATACAGGGCAGGGAAGAAAAATGCGTCATGCAGCTCAAGCCCATGATTGTTCACCTTTCAGCATCCCATCCTTGCCTAGCAGGTAGCTCTTAAAAGAACTCAACCTGCGGGTCCCCCCTTTGTGGACTCCAAACCCTCCGAGAAGCCCTGCTCACCATGGTCTAATGCTGAGGGCTTCTGGAAGCTGAAGTCCAGAAACATCTGGGGACCCACAGGTTGAGAACCACTGTCTTAAAAGAGATATAAAGTACTTAGGGTGTTTCCTCGAGTACAATCATTATTTTCCTTGAAAAAAATCTTTTGTTAAAAAATATCCCGACCTATTTTTTTTTTTAAAAAAAAAATTATGAGGTTGCACCATTTGCTTTATTTGTCTCAAAGTCCTGTGGTAGTCTTGAGAAGTAACCTACAAAATTTTCATTTCAAATTGAGCAAGTCCTATTTTACAGCAGAACTTTCAACATTTTACTTGGAGATAGAAAACTCTTGACTTCCTTTTTCTCCTTAGTTCTATTTATTTTTGCCTCTCCCCCCCCCCAAAGGGAAGAACCCAAAGGCACTTCAGATTAATGTGGAGCAGCAGTGTTGTGACTTCAGTCCTGTTCCCCTCTGTATAGACGCCCTATGTCATCCAACCCCAAAAATGCTTTTTATTCCATTATTTAACACAGTTTCTTCTTCTGTCCCTCTTTCAGCTCTCATTGCTTCTCTTTTTTTTTTTCATCCACTACACATTTAACTAGTTTTGGTTCCATCCCACTCCAATTCATGCACTTCTTTCATCTAGCTTTGTAATAAGTATATATTTGATACCCTATTTGACATATTGTCTTCTCCTCATGTTATTAATTTTGCTTCGGTATACGATTGTCAAGAAAACATATAGAAAGAGGATAACTTTACATATTTCAAAGTTTTTATTAAAAAAATCTCCCTCTTGATGTGACATCACATTTTGTCTTGTGACTTTGGAAATTTTGTTAATCTCATTAAGAATATGTAACCCTTTATCTTTATGCTAAGAAATGGTTTTTTTTTGAAAACCTACACAAGCCTCAGTTCGGTTTCTGAAAATTTTTCAAGTAGTCTCTTGAGAGATTTTTAGTGTGTGCTTCTTGTTTGTGTTGAAAAGAATGTATCACTTGCTTCAATGAGAAATGAGTGATTTGTATAATGGAGGTCTCCATTTTTACTTACTCTGAGCCCCAAATAAACATGTGAAAAAAAAAGGGAAAGCCATCTGGAGTCCAAAGGGATAAAAACAACTGAAAAAAATCTATTGCTTTTTCAAAGCCAAGTGACAAGTCATTACACTGGATGAGCTGTTCAAGTCTCTCCTTTTTCCCCTGCCCACGATTAACATAAATAGGAAAACTTTGATGAGGAACTTCTCTTTTATTTTTTTGACAATGTACAGCCCACCAATTTGACCTGTCTTAGAAGACAACCATAAACCCAAAACACAAAACTGTTTTTTGTCCCAAAAGAAATAAAATTAACTATCTTGAAAGAACAAAGCCAGCCATATGTATAAAAGTATTTATGTGAAAATTTTGCCTAAACAATTTTTAACATAACACTTTGCCATACCAAAGTTCATCTAGTCCAGTGGTCTCAACTGGGATGTTGTGGACTTCAGCTCCAGAAGCCCAGCCACTATGGTCAATGCTAAAGGGTTTCTGGGAGTAAAAAATGAAACATCGGGGGGACCCACAGGTTGAGAACCACTATCTAATCCCAATTAAAATTTGTATGATGTAATGCAGTTATTTCTAAAATAATTTATTTTTCCAAGGGAATTGTGAACTAGAAGAGCATATGGACTAGATTTTCCCCAAACTAAGAAATTTTTTTTACCTTAGCTCAAATAAATCTCAAGAATCCCACCTCTCCTTTCCAGTAAGAGCAATAGTCTACATCAAAGCATTGCTACACCCTTCCTCCTTTTCCCTCTCCCTCCCTGGCCACCTAAATCTCCTCTTCTGCTGGTGAAGAAGGGCAAAAAAGGGGGGTCTTGAGCATTTCTGATAATACTGAAAAGGGGTTTAGGGGGGGAAAGACAGGCAAATGTTGGCTGGCTGGGTCTGTGTGTTTGCTGGTAAATCCACTCCTAATGAAAGGGAACAGGAGAAAGTCTTCCCAAACCACTCCTCAATAGCACCTCTCAAGTGTGCATTTTTTTTATTTCTCCCCTCTCTCCCAGTTTGAAACCCATAATAAGCAATTTTAAATAAATATTCAATAAATTTTGGGGTTTTTAAAATTTTTTGAATTAAATCTTGGAGGTCCACAGCACAAAAGGTACAAAACGTTCCCGGGGAAATCTAGAGGGAAAATTTTAAACAAACAGTTTGTAGTTACTTAAAAAAGCAATACCGTAATCACTAAAAGTCAACACGGATTTCTCAGAAATAAGTCATGCCGGGCCCTAACCTATCTCTTTTTATAAAAGTTAAAGCTTATAGCCCAAGAGAATGCTGAGACATAGCATTTTTATTTTCAGTAAGGCCTTTGACAAAGTTCCCCATAAAATTGCAAAAAGTTAGTAAGTGGGTTTAGCAGGGCTTTTATGAGGGATTGTTGGTTGACCACCAAAAAAGTGCTCATAAATTTGGCTACTTTTCTTTTCTGGGAAGCGATTATGGGATCCCAGGGTTCTGTCCTGGCCAGTGTATACATCTCCATCAATGACTAGTATGAACAGTTAATTTTTAAGGCACCAAAATGGAGGGGGGGTTTAAAACCCCAGAGGACAGAATCAAATTTCAAAATGACCTTAAAAATTTAGAGCTGGGCCAAAGCTAAAAAATGGATTTCAACAGAGAGAAATCTAAGGTCCTACACTTAGGGAGAAAAAATGAAAACCCCAAATAAAGGACGGGTAGAATCATAGAAATGTAGAGTTGGGAAGACACAAAGGATTTGGCCCCCCCCATGCAGGAAAACCCTCAGGGTGCACCCCGCCTCCAAAAAAAAAACCTCCAAAAAAAGGAGACTCCACCACACTCTGTGGCAGCACATTCCACTGCCGGACAGCCTTACTGTCAGGAAATTCCTCCCCAGGTTCAGGGGGAATCTCCCCCCCTGCAGCTTGCATCCATTGCTCCTTGTCCTGGTCTCAAGGGCAGGAGAAAACAAGCCCACTCCCTCCTCAACATGACATCCCTTCAAATATTTAAACATGGCTTTTCATGCCCCTTCAACCTTCTCTTCTGCAGATAACATACCAGCTCTTAAAAATCTTTTTTTGGGCATGCTTTAGGCCTCATTTTGGTTGCCCTCCTCTGGACCTGCTCCAGCTTATCCATATCCTTGAATTGGGGTGCCCAGAACTGGGGCACAGTATTCAAGATGAGGTCTAACCAATGCAGAATAAGTGGTACCAATACCTCCCTCGATCTAGACACCATACTCCTATTGATGCAACCAAGAATTGCGCTGGCCTTCTTGGCTGCCGCATCACACTGCTGACTCATGTTCAGCTTGTGGTCTATGAAGACTCCTAGATCCCTTTCACACGTACTGTTAGCCAGCCACGTGCCCCCCATCCTATATTTCTGCATACCATTTTTTCTGCCTAAGTGTAGGACCTTACATTTCTCTCTGTTGAAGTTCATTTTGTTAGCCTTGGCCCAGCTCTCCAATCTGTTCAGGTCCTTTTGAATTTTGATCCTGTCATCAGGCGTAAAAAGCAACCCCTCCCAATTTGGTGTCATCTGCAAATTTGATCAGCGTGTTCTATTCCTTCATCCAGTCATTAATGAAGATATTAACAGCACAGGGCCCAAAGGGCAGAACCCTGTGGCACCCCACTAGTCACTTCTCTCCAGGGTAGAATTCCATTTACCCTTTGGGTACGGTAGTCAACCATTAAAAACCACCTGACAGTAGCCCTGTCCAGCCCACATCTTACTAGCTTCTTTGCAAGAATGTCATGGGAAACTTTTAAAGGCCTTACTGAAATAAGAAAAAACCTATGTCCAACATTCCCTTCATCTATCAAGCAAGTAACTCTATCATAAAAAAGAAAGATTAGTCTGGCATGACCTATTTTTGAGAAATCCATGTTGACTTTTCGTAATTACGGCATTGTTTTCTAAGTAATTAGAAACTATGTTTTATGATCCCTCCAGTCTTTTCCAAATGATGTCAGGCTACTGGGCGAAAAAAAAAAAAGGGTCCTTTTTTTTCCCTTCTTGAAGATGGGACAACATTTGCCCTCCTCCAGTCTGGGGTACACATGGCTGGATACAGTGGTGAAAGGGATCTAGGAATCTTGGTAGATCCAAGCTGAACATGAGTCAGCAGTGTGATGTGGCAGCCAAGAAAGCCAACATGATTCTTGGATGCATCAATGGGATGGTGTCTAGATCAAGGAGGAAGAAATACTTTTTCTGCACTGGGGTTTGGTCTCATTTGGAATACCTGTTAGTTCTGGGGCCCCTCCCAATAGAGGATATCAACAAGCTGGAATGTGTCCAGAGGAGGGTGACCAAAATGGTGAAGGGTCTGGAAGCCATGCCTTATGAGGAACGGCTTAGGGAGCTGGGTATGTTTAGTCTGCAGAAGAGAAGGTTAAGAAGCGGATATGATAGCCATGTTTAAATATTTGAAGGGAGGTCATGTTCGATAGGTAGTTGGTTGTCTCTGTTCTGCCCTTCGAGAGTGAGGACAAGGAGCAATGGATTCAAGCTCAAGGAGATCTCTCGATCTTACCTTACAAGAACTTCCTAACAATCAGAGCTGTCCAGCAGTGGCAATACGCTGCCTCAGAGTGTGGAGCAGTCTCCTTCTTTGGAGGTTTTAAGAGAGGCTGGATGGCCATCTTTGGGAATGCTTTGATCACTGTCTCCTGCATAGCAGGGAGTTGGACTCAGTGGCCCTTGTGTCTCTTCAACTTCATCACTTATTTATTTTCATATGAAAAGGTATTTAATGGGAGTCCTTGGTAAAGAAAAGGCTAAGAACCACTGGGCTACATCTCAAAGACATTGCCTTCATTTCTAAGAATGGAGAAAAAAACTTTTGTGCTCCTGCCTTGATTTGGTGTACCAAATGCCTTATGGCCAGCAAGGGATGTGGTCTTTACATGCATCAACCTTCCCTCCACCATATTTGAACATTTCAAGTACTGGATTCCTTCAGTGAGAGCCTGCTAGGAGCTGGGGAGCAGTCCTAAACCTTAGTCAGAGAGGCTCACTCGTGCTCTCGGTGTTCAGCTTCTCAGTGGAAGCCTAGTGAGAGGCAGAAGGGTAATTAAGCTGTCTCAGTCACAGAGTTGTCTACTTGTACAATTGAAGGTTAAGCCTTTGGTGGAAATTCTGCCCAAAAGCATTGTTATATCATACTTGTGCCTTATACCTCAAAGTCTAAAAGAAATAATTGAACTGTTTCTGAGCAGGAGTACCTGTTATATTGTCTAAAAAAGTGCACTGAGCTTTTTGCCTGCATTTGAAATCTAAACACATTATTTGATTCTTACTGTTATATTAATCAAATGTCACAGTTTATCTTTGTAAACACTTAAGTGGTTTGAAATAAATATTGAAAACCCTCACCCTTTTACACAACAATGGTGTTATAATAGTTTGTAGGCAGGCTGCCGTGGTAATGACAGAGCACCTTGTCAAACTGGGAATTGCCACAATGAATTTTGAAGGAACTAAGGGCCTGCTACAAATTGATGATTGTCTAGAACTAATATTATGGCACTAAATCACATCCAACAAGTTGCTCCTTGGTTTCCAAAAGTTTCAGGGCTTTCTCACCTGGCTGTCATATTTGAATATCTAGAAAGGGAAGTTTTTCCTCCTCACCTGAAAATATTTTCTGTCTATGTCTTAAGAGCTTGTTTCACATTTTGGAAGAATTTTTTTTGCTTTTCTACAAATTGTATCTACAAACAAAGCTGCTGGTTCATTGCAATGGACTTGTAAGGATCTAGAGTATTACAAGGGTCGTTTGAATCTTGTGATCAAGCAAGATCTCTGTGCTTTGCTGTATCCATGAGCTTTATCAGAGGGAAACACTTAATTGCACAATTGGGGAAAATGTCAAATCCTCAGCTGTATGGAAGAAGCACTCAACAGTTCTATGAAAGTTCTTCACATTTGTATTTCAGTGAAAAAGGGTTTAAGGCAGTCTTTTCCTTGAAGTTTTAGGATGGGAGTGATTTGGATACGACGTGAATTAAAAAAGAGATTCCTTCACCTTCTGTTTAAGCTGAACTATCCAAGGAATGTGAATTCGTGTTTGTTATTCATCTTTAGTTTAAATTTGAGGGAAACCTTAGAGAAAAAGGAAAAAATAAATAAAAAGTAAAAACAAAGCAGGGGCATATCAACCAGACTCACAGAGAAACACCTCATCAAGCTTCTACCTCAAATTAGCACGTTGTAAAGAGGACCTCTCTAGGCTGGCCTTTCCTCAGCTGTACCTTGTTAACATTTCCAAGAAAGTTTACTTAAAATTTGATCATGAGGTACAAAAAATCTCTGTGTTCACCTTCTAGCTGTCTTGTTTCCAGTAGTATATCCTTTTTAGCACATTTGCATGTAAATTATGTGTCTCCTCTAAGAAAGTAAAGAGGAGGGACAGAAGATTAGATTTAACATCATTTCTTGGCTACTCATGCTGTGTAGGACTGTATTATTTATTATTTATTTTTCCACCAGTAACCCAATATCAACTCAGATTCCAAATGAAACAAGGAATGTCAATAAGAGCCTGCACAATCCCACATTTTATCTCAGTTTTAAGGGTTTGTGTAGTACATCATCTCTCACTTGGTTGTGTTTTTTGCTGCTATCATTCCCAAATTACATTTCAGTATCATTATCTCAGATTTCTTCTCCCAGCCAAAAGGGAGACTTAAGTGACCTAAGCTTCAACCAAATATCTTGATGTGATTTGAAATAAAGGGAAGGCATAGCTAATCCATTACATGAATTAGCTATGCCTTCCTTTATTTCAAATCACATCAAGAATATTTGGTTCAACTTTAGGTCACTTAAGTCTCCCCCTTTTGGCTAGAAATTCCAGATGTCATAATGATCTGAAATGTAATTTGGGAATGATAGCAGCAAAAAACACAACCAAGTGATAGATCACATGTACTACACAAACCCTTGAGCATAAGCCAAGCCAATAAAATGTGGGATTGTGCAGGTTCTATTGACATTCCTTGTTTCATTTGGAATCTCCAAGTTGATTGGTTGCTGGTTGGGAAAAATAATAATAAATAATACAGTCCTACACAGCATGAGTAGCCAAGAAATGATGTTAAAATGTTAATCTTCTTCCTCCCTCCTCCTTACTTTCTTCAAGGAACGCATGATTTACATGCCAAATGCCATAAAAAGGATATACTACTGGAAACAAGAACAGCTAGAAGGTGAACACCAAAGATTTGTACTCGGCTATTAAATTTTAGTAAACTTTCTTGGGAAATGTTAACAAGGTACAGCTGAGGAAAGGCCAGCCTAGAGAGGTCCTCTTTACAACACTGTAATTTGAGGTAGAAAGTTAACAAGATGTTTCTGTCAGTCTGGTTGATATGCCCTGCTTGCTTGCTTATTTATTTATTTACTGCTAGGGGTTGCCTCTGAAATTTGAAACTAAAGATGAACAACAAACACAATTCACATTCCTTAGATAGTTCCACTTCAGAACAGAAGGTGAAGGAATCTCTTTTTTTTTAATATCACGTCGTATCCAAATCACTCCCTGATCCTAAAACTTCAAGGAAAAGACTGCCTTAAACCCTTTTTCACTGAATACAAATGTGAAAAAGAACTTTCATAGAACTGTTGAGTGCTTCTTCCCATCACTGAGGATTTGACATTTTCCTCCTAAATTGTGCAATTAAGTGCCTTTCCCCCTCTGTCAGATAAAGCTCATGGATATAGAAAGCACAGAGGGACTGCTTGCTTGATCACAAGATTCAAACGACCCTTCTGATACTTCTAATTGTTACAAGTCCATTGCAATGAACCAGCAGCTCTTATGGTTTGTCATGCAATTTGTAGAAAAGCAAAAAAAATTCTTCCAAAATGTGAAAGCACTCTTGACATAGACAGAAAATATTTTGCAGGTGAGGAGGAAAGATCTTCCCTTTCTCATATTCAAATATGACAGCCAGGTCAGGACTATCCCAAGCCCTGAAATTTTTCCAAACTTGAGACTTAGGGACAACTGCTTGTGATGTCATGGGTGGGTAGGTAATTGTGACCTAGACAATCATCAATTGTGACAGGCCCTTAGTTCTTCAAAATTGGTGTGGGGATCTCCAGTTTGACAAGGTGCTCTGTCATTACCACACAGCTCTGCCTCGCTCCTTATAACACCATCTTTGTGTAAAAGGGTGAGGGTTTTCAATATTTATTTAGAACCACTTAAGTGTTTACAAAGATAAACTGTAACATTGATTAATATAACAGTAAGAATCAAATAATGTGTTAGATTTCAAATGCAGGCAAAAAGCTCAGTGCACTTTTTAGACAATATAACAGGTATCTCCCTGCTCAGAAACAGTTCGATTATTTCTTTAGACTTTCATATAAGGCACAAGTATCATATAACAATGCTTTGGCTAAACTCCCACCAAAGGCTTAACCTTCAATCTAGGTCACGCTCTCTGACTAGACAGCTTAATTACCCTTCTGCCTCTCACTAGGCTTCCACTGAGAACTAGACCTCCCCACACAGTCACCCTCTCTGACTGACTTAGGGACTTTGCTCCCCTAGCTCCTTAGCAGGCTCTCACTGAAGGAATCCAGTACTTGAAATGTTAAAGATGGTGGAGGGAAGGTTGATGCATGTAAAGACCACATCCCTTGCTGGCCATAAGGCATTTGGTACACCAAATCAAGACAGGACACAAAAGTTTTTTTCTCCATTCTTAGAAATGAAGGCAATGTCTTTGACTAGGCCCAGTGGTCCTTAGCCTTTTCTTTACCAAGGACTCCCATTAAATACCTTTTCATAGAATCATAAAATCATAGAGTTGGAAGAGACACAAGGGCCACTGAGTCTCACTCCCTGCTATGCAGGCAACAGTCATCAAAGCATTCCCAAGGCTATTCAGCCTCTGCTTAAAAACCTCCAAAGAGGATATGTCCACACTCTGAGGCAGCATATTCCACTGCTGGACAGCTCTGATTGTTAAGTTCTTCCTGAGGTTCAAGTGGAATCTCCTTTCTGCAGCTTGAAATCCATTGCTCCTTGTCCTAGTCTCTGGAGCGGCAGAACAAGCCCGCTTCCTCCTCGACACTACCTCCCTTCAAATATTTTAAGCATGGCTATCATATCCGCTCTTACCTTCTCCTTCTGCAGACTAAACATACCCAGCTCCCTAAGGCGTTCCTCATAAGGCATGACTTTTGATACCTTTTCCACCATTTTGGTCACCCTCCTCTGGACACATTCCAGCTTGTTGATATCCTTCTTAAATTGAGGTGACCAGAACTATAGATTGTATTCCAAATGAGACCTAACCAGTGCAGAATAGAGTAGTACTATTACCTCCCTTGATTCTGACACCATACTCCTATTGATGCATCCAAGAATCATGTTGGCTTTCTTGGCTGCCACATCACACTGCTGACTCATGTTCAGCTTGTGATCTACCAAGATTCCTAGATCCCTTTCACACGATACTGCTATCCAGCCATGTGTACCCCAGACTGGGAGGAGGGCAAATGTTGTCCCCATCTTCAAGAAGGGAAAAAAGTATAAGATTCTTGAAAGAATCATCGCCCAGTCAGCCTGACATCAGTACCTGGAATATTCTTAGCGGATCATCAAACAGTCAGTTTCTAATTACTTAGAAAACAATGCCGTAATTACGAAAAGTCAACATGGACATTCTAAAAGTAGGTCTATGCCAGACTAATCTTATCTCTTTTTATGATAGAGTTACTTGCTTGATAGATGAAGGGAATGTTGTGGACATAATATATCTTGATTTCAGTAAGGCCTTTGACAAAGTTCCCCATGCAGATTCTGGCAAAGAAGCTAGTAAGATGTGGGCTGGACAGGGCTACTGTCAGGTGGATTTGTAACTGGTTGACTTGACCGTACCCCAAAGGGTGGTCACCAATGGCAGATTCTCATCCTGGAGAGAAGTGACTAGGTGGGGTGCCACAGGGTTCTGTCCTGGGCCCTGTGCTGTTCGAATATCTTCATTAATGACTTGGATGAAGGAATAGAGAGCACGCTGATCAAATTTGCAGATGACACCAAATTGGGAGGGGTTGCTAATACGCCTGATGACAGGATCAAAATTCAAAAGGACCTGAACAGATTGGAGAGCTGGGCCAAGGCTAACAAAATGAACTTCAACAGAGAGAAATGTAAGGTCCTACACTTAGGCAGAAAAAATGGTATGCAGAAATATAGGATGGGGGACACGTGGCTGGCTAACAGTACGTGTGAAAGGGATCTAGGAGTCTTCATAGACCACAAGCTGAACATGAGTGAGCAGTGTGATGCGGAGCGAAGAAGGCCAGCGCAATTCTTGGTTGCATCAATAGGAGTATGGTGTCTAGATCGAGGGAGGTATTGGTACCACTCTATTCTGCATTGGTTAGACCTCATTCTAATACTGTGTCCAGTTCTGGCACCTAATTCAAGAAGGATATGGATAAGCTGGAGCAGGTCCAGAGGAGGGCAACCAAAATGGTGAGGGGCCTGGAAGCCATGCCCTATGAGGACAGACTTAGAGAGCTGGGTATGTTTAGTCTGCAGAAGAGAAGGTTGAGAGGGGACATGATAGCCATGTTTAAATATTTGAAGGGATGTCATGTTGAGGAGGGAGTGGGCTTGTCTTCCTGCCCTTGAGACCAGGACAAGGAGCAATGGATGCAAGCTGCAGGTGGGGAGATTCCGCCTCAACCTCAGGAGGAATTTCCTGACAGTCAAGGCTGTCCGGCAGTGGAATGTGCTGCCACAGAGTGTGGTGGAGTCTCCTTCTTTGGAGGTTTTTAAGTGGAGGCTGGATGGCCACTTGACGGGAGTGCTTTGAGGAATTTTCCTGCATGGCAGGGGGTTGGACTGGATGGCCCTTGTGGTCTCTTCCAACTCTACATTTCTATGATTCTACCCCGTCCTTTATTTGTGCATTCCATTTTTTCTCCCTAAGTGTAGGACCTTAGATTTCTCTCTGTTGAAATCCATTTTGTTAGCTTTGGCCCAGCTCTCCAATCTGTTAAGGTCATTTTGAAATTTGATTCTGTCCTCTGGGCATGAACCATGTCCATATTGAGGCTCATCTTCACATTTATTAACACCTTCACTTTATCTAAGTCATTCTATGGAGATGTTGAATAGCACTGGGCCCAGGACAGAACCCTGTGGCATCCCACTAATCGCTTCTCCCCAGAATGAAAAGTAGCCATTGATGAGCACTCTTTGGGTTTGGTCAACCAATTACAAATCCACTCATCAATAGCCCTGCTCAGCCCGCACTTTACTAACTTCTTTGCAGTAATATCATGGGGAACTTTGTCAAAGGCCTTACTGAAATCAAGATATGCTATGTCTACAGCATTCTCTTCGTCTATCAAGCTGTAATCCTTATCCATAAAAAAGAGTATAAGATTAAGTCCTGGATGACTTATTTCTGAGAAATCCGTGTTGACTTTTAGTGATTACGGTATTGCTTTCTAAGTAACTACAAACTGTCTGTTTAATTATCTGCTCTAGGATATCTTTCCTGGTAACGTTTTGTTACCTTTTGTTGCTGTGGACCTCCAAGATTTAATTCAAGATTTAAAACCCTAAAGTATATTGAATATTTATTTAAAATTGCTTATTATGGGTCTTCAAACTGGGAGAGAGGGGAGAAATAAATAAATGCACACTTCCTTGAGAGGTGCTAATTGAGGAGTGGTTTGGGGAAGACTTTTCTCCTGCTTCTTCTGGCTAGTTTGAGGCTGGAGTGGATTTACCAGCAACACACAGACCCAGCCAGCCAACATTTGCCTGTCTTTTCCCAACGCTCTTTTCCAGCTATCTAAGTCATCAGAATGTCTAAGATCCCCCCTTTTTGCCCTTCTTCACCAGCAGAAGAGGAGACTGAGGTGGCCAAGGGAGGGAGAGAGGGAGGGGAAAAGGCAAAAAGGGTGGGGGTGTTTTAGCATTGCTGATTGTAGATCTGAACTGCTCTTTACTGGAAAGGAGAAGAATATGGGATTCAATCTCTGAGATTTTTATCTCTAGCTCAAAGGTAAAACAATTTTACCCTAGCTTGGGAATCCTAGTCCATATGTCTCCCTTCTAGTTCACAATTCCCTTCAAATGGCTAAATTCAGTATCTTCTAGAAATAACTGCATTACAGTCATTGGGACCAGAATATGGACTAGATCAGTGTTCTCAACCTGCTGAGCCCAGATGTTTCTAGACTTCAGCTCCCAGAAACCCTGAGCATTGACCATAGTGGCTAGGGCTTCTGGGAGCTGAAGTCCACAAACATCTGGGGACCCACAGGTTGAGAACCACTGGACTAGATGAACTTTGGTATGGCAAAGTGTTATGCTTTTAAAAATTGTTTAGGCAAAATTTTCACATAAATACTTTTATACATCTATGGCTGGCTTTGTTCTTTCAAGATAGTTAATTTTATTTATCATTTTGACAAAACAGTTTTGTGTTTTGGGTTTATGGTTGTCTTCTAGATAATATAGTGTCAAATTGGTGGGCTGTACATTGTCAAAATAAATAAAAGAGAAGTTCCTCCTCATCAAGTTTTCCCATCCATGTTAATCGTGGGCATGGGAAGTGGATGGGAATAACTTGAACAGCTCCATGCCAAGTGAGTCAATGACTGTGTCATCACTGGCATGAAAGAGAATATTAATTTTTTTCAGTTGTCTTTATCCCTTTGGACTCCAGATGGCTTTGCCTTTTTTCACATGTTTGATCCTAGACATCAGAGTAAGTGAAAATGGAGACCTCCATTATACAAATCACTCATTTCTCATTGAAGCAAGTGATACATGTCCTGCTGCGCACAAACACACTTAGCAAACCCACAGGAGTTAAGAGCACTGAAATCTCTCAAGAGACTGACTTGACAACTCCAGCACGAACTGAGAAGTCTTGTGTAGGTTTTGACATGAACTATTTCTTAGCATAAAGATCAAGTTACATCATTCTGTAATGAGATTAACAGAGCATATACCAGTCAGCAAGACAAAATGTGATGTCACCATCAAGAGGGAGATGTTTCATAAGAAACTTTAGAAAAATGACTACCTGTTGTTAAAGTGTATCCTCATCTTATATGTATCTTTGACAATACGTATACCGAAGCAACATTGTACAGTAGAGCAGGGTCTGAGATGTCCACAGGAAAGTAACAATACAATTGTTCAGAAATAGGGTACTCAAATATATACTTTATTACAAAGCTAGATGAAAGAAGTGAACTGAATTTGGAGTCAGATGGAACCAAAACTAGTTAAATGTGTAGTGGATGAAAAAAAAATAGAGAAGGCAAAATGAGAGAGCTGAAAGAGAGAAAAAGAAGAAGGAGAATGTAGCTATAAATGGAATAAAAAAGCATTTGGAGTTGGATAGACATAGACGGAATCTAATGACATGAGAGAACAGGACTGAAGTCACAACACTGCTGCTCCACATTAATCTGAAGTGCCTTAGATACTTGCTTCAGAAATCAGAGAGGCAAAAGATAAAAATAGAACTAAGGAGAAAAAGGAAGTCAAGGTTTTCTATCTCCAAGTAAAATGTTTGAAAGTTCTGCTGTAAAATAGGACTTGCTCATTTGAAATGAAAATTTTGTAGGTTACTTCTCAAGACTTACCACAGGACTTTCAACAAATCAAGCAAATGGTCAACCTCAGTAGATTTTTTTTTAAAAAAAAAAATAGGGTCGGGATATTTTTAGCAAAAGATTTTTTTCAAGGAAAATAATGCATTCTGCTCAAAATATAGTTCTTTATATCTCTTTAAGACAGTGGTCTCAACCTGTGAGCTCACGTGGTGTCCCAGCTCCCACAGCTTCCACAACTAGCATTGACCATAGTGGCTGGGGCTTCTGGAGCTGAAGTCCACAAACATCTGGGACCCACAGGTTGAGAACCACTGCTTTAAGAGCTATTGTTAGGGCAAGGATAGAACTGCCAAGGATGAAGTTGAACAATCATGGGCTTGAGCCATCATGACACCAATTTTCTTTCCCTGCCCTGTATGAAGTCAGGCTCTAAATACATTCAATATAACATTAATGAGAATATCTGAATTAAAAGAGGCTGTGATTGACACACAAGCAAACAAACACAGAAGCCATTTCCGCACTAGACTGTTATAGCACTATGATTCCTAATCTCAATCACCTTGGTATCTTTTTCTCTTCTCTTTTTTCTTTGCATTTATGCAGCTTCCACAGATGGCTTTGAATATAAGGTCATCTGTGGAGGTTGCACAAACAACACATCTAAACACAACTGCAAAGAAAAAGAGAAGAGAAAAAGATACCAAGGTGATTCAAATTAGGGAAATGGGGAGCAGTTACCCTAAACTCTCTGCCACCAAAGCATCTGTCAGAAGGAAATATCACTGCTGTTTTGCAGGCCACTCCCATAATGACCAAAAAGTATAGTGTAGTTCAGGTAATAGTGGGGGAAGTAGGTGCCCAGCTAGCCTTATTTAATTAAAGTTTCCAGGTCAGGCAATTGAGATTTTGAAGGCAAAACCTAAGAACTTGGGGCAGTCTCTAGTAATTGGCATTAAATGTTACACATCAGACGGCAACCACAGTAGCTCACAGCTTGTCATTCAAACACACACACATGCAAAACATATTTTCCTGTTTGGAAATTAAGACAAAAATCCAAGCTAAAAGGAGCTGTTC
>CAOKZL010004846.1:0-16968 GCA_948472985.1 Iguana delicatissima | reverse complement strand
TGAAACAAGTGACCAAGCACTCCTAACTTCATCCGGGCTTACTAGTCCTCCCAGTCTGGAAAAAAGAGAAAGCCACTCACCCAAAGTCTCTGCAAACTAAAATAGCTTCAAAACAAGACAAATATCACTGTAAAGCAGACTTCCCCAACCCATCCAATGTTTTGGCTTTCACCTCTTATCTTCCCTAGGCAACAGGGCAAGCGGTCAGGCATCCTGGGATCTGTAGTCCAAAACATCTGGAGGGCACTGGGTTAGTGAAAGGTACTATAGGACGCAAAGAAGAGGCTGGAACTCAACATTTGGAAAGGTAGAGAGAGATAAGGGATTCCACTGAGTTCTTCTAGACTGATAAACAATGCCTGTTCTTTCAGCAAACAAAGAACACCTCCAGGCAAATTTCTGTTCCACACCAGCCCATGAACTACCTGGAAGCCAGCCTGTAAATAATTCAGAACCATTATCAAACATTCATAGTTATGGACAAAACTATGAACACCACAAGCTGGAAAATTTAGGTGAATAAAAGAGTTCCTGGTGGCCTGTTTCACTCCCTAGTGAAGCTTTTGTGAGTTTATGGTTCTTGCCCAGCTAAATGAGAAGCTCAAACCATTAAGGCAATTCATCACAGCAACATTTCCACAAGTCCACCTATCATCTTCCAACAGTGCCTTAGACAAATAAAATGGAAAAATACAGCCATCCATATAAATGGCCTGAGAGGTTACTGCAGTTAGTCTAGTGAATGGTTTATCGTTGAGTCGTTGCCTCAACCTTCTTACAGTTCTTCAGAGGTGGACCAGATATTACCAACAAACTTCTAGCAGAGAGAGAGAAAGAGACAGTAAGGAATGAACTCCGCTATGCAATATGTGAATGAGTAAATTTGCACTATGGATTCCTCCTCAGTTGAAGGAAGGATGGACAGATGGGCAGATGTAATATCAAACTGAAATTGAACGTAGCACAACGGAGATGCTGTGCATGAGTGATTTTGAACTTGGGGAGACAGGTTTACTGCCTGTACTGAATGGAGTTGCAGTCCCTCTGGAAGAGAAGGTTTGTGTAGTTCCCGTTTCCAGTCAGAATAATGGAGGACACAATCTAGCAACAGCTCACTACATTGCGACCCCTGAAGCATCATGCTTGACAGGAGGGGCTCCTCCTGTCAAGCCAGTGGACTCTCCAATACATTGAGAATCTGAAGGATTTCCAAATCAGCTGGATTGGGACCTGCAAGTTGTCTGCTAAGGAACACAGAGGTCGCTACAGCGGTCCCAAGACTGTGGAAGCACTTATGTACATTGGTGAAGCCAGGAGGTGAATGTTTCTCATCCCCTTTATGGACATCACATTAACCATTGTCTGGACCTCTTGAAAGAAGAAGAAGTTTAGATGGTGCTATTCTTGGGTTCACCTTTGTGGTCCCAGAAGCTCAGAGTGCATTTTACCAGCTTGAGCTGGTTGGTATCTAAGTATGCTCTCTCCCAGACAGGGAGAACTTGTTCATGGTCTTGCAGCACTAGTTATCTCAAGATTGGATTAGTGTTATGTGTTGCATTGGGGAACTGTCTACATATTATTCTGGACAACACAGATAGTGTGGAATGTGTCAGAAGAGGCCAGCCAACCCTAGTCAACACCTCATAGCTATTAGCTGTGAGAAGAGAGTTAATATTTTGCCACTGAGTGTGCAAAACCCTGAAGAATTTGACACCACAACACTTGAGACTCCACTTCGTCTCCTATGAGCCTGCCCCGTCACTGAGGGTCACCAGAAAAGGCACCCCTAGAGATTCTGTGGGAGACTGGAGGTCTCTTTTAAAGACCACTTGGGAGCAGAGCTTTTAATGTAATTAACTTCCTCTCTGTGGAATTTCCTTCCAACAGATCTTAGGCATGCACTAAACTTGCTTTGCTTGCATCTGCATCTGCTAAAGACATTTTTATTTAAACAAGCTTTCCCTCAGTATAACACCAGTGACTAATTAGAGTTGCCTGAGATTTAAAATATTTCATTTAAAATATTTGTACACTGCTTAGAATTTCTTAGATGCAGAGCAGTATGTATACTCGTACACATCCACAGTGAGGAAAGGTGATGTTGATATCTTGGCAGGGATTGGGATGGTAGAGGAACAGAAGGGAGCAGCATAAATGCTATTGTTGTTATTGTTGCTTTTGCTATGTGACTTCAAGTCATTGCTGACCTATGGCTGACTCTCATAAATACTGTCACGCTGGACATTTTAACCCCAAATTAGAGGTGTATCTAGCGTAAATGGCGCTGAGGGCAAGCGTGGATGTGGTATCCCTACCTCCAGGAACGCTACCACATCGTCCTCCTCCTCTGCCACTAAATCTTCCGGAATGGCTTTTCTGTGACCCCCATGACGCTGGCGCCCATGGTACGTACCCTACTAACTCCACCCTAGATACACCTCTGCCCAAAATACCTACCACTACTGCCATCATGGGTACCTATACAGTTCTTCCTCATGTTGGCAGCTTTCACCGGGTCACAGAAGTAAAACCTATCAAATTTTAAATCAGAGTATTTCCGTGCATCTTCCCATACGGTTGGAAACACAGAAAATATGAAGTTCACACATAATTAAAATTGAAGGCTTCATTGCAGCAAAGTTTCCCAGTCCCACCTCGAGGGTTTTTCATCTGATTAATCTATATGAGGAAGATTGCCTTTACTACCTTGCAAAGCTCTGCAGATATTGACAATATATTGAACATCAGTTTCTGGGTCACGAAATGGACCCCTGCCAATTTTTAATAACAGTGAAGTTTTCTTTCAGTATATTAAATCCGTAACTGCTGCTTTGTTCCAGTTAAACTCTACTCTGTGCCTGATCAAATCAAGATGTAGTTTCTCTTTGAGCTTTGCACCTTATGCTCAGAGTTTCCTTTTTATTTCCACCCGAGTGAATCTGGAGCTGAGTCAGCAGCTAGACTCCGGTACTTAGAGCTGTCACCCCAGATTCACCATTCCCATCTCTTCCTCACAGCAAAAGCACGCAATTCTAGTGTCACCGTTGCAAGCTCCAGTCCCTGAAAACTTACTTCAGTATAAATTTGTTAGTCTTTGCAATGACACAAAACTCTTTCTACACATGTATACTTGGAATATGTCAAGACAATCAAATATACTGGAGCATACACATCTGTAATAATACCTAATAGTAGAACCACCTCTGCAGCTTGAATTGACTGTCTCCCCCCCAAAAAAGCACTGTCTCCCCCCCCCAAAAAAGAAAGAGGTCACATGTTTGGTATCAGACCATCAACATTTTAGCACCAACACTTTCAGACTTAGCATGACAATGGAGAGAACTAGCACCATGAAGAAATGTAGGTGGTGTCTAGATCAAGGAATATAATAGTACCACTCTGTTCTGCTTTGGTCAGACCTCACCTGGAATACAGTGTCCATTTCTGGGTGCCTCATTTCAAGAAGGATATTGATAAGCTGAAGCGTGTCCAGAAAAGGGCAACCAAAATGGTGAAGAGTCTGGAAGCCATGCCCTATGAGGAGCAGCTTAGGGAGCTGGGGATGTTTAGTCTGCAGAAGAGAAGGTTAAAAGGAGCCATGATAGCCACTTCTAAATATTTGAAAAGATGCCATATTGAAGGGGGAAGAAACAGGCTTGTTTTCCATTGCTCCAGAAACTAGGAGAAGGAGCGACAGATTCAAGCTGAAGAAAAAGAGATCCCACCTGGACCTCAGGAAGAACTTCCTGACAGTCAGAGCTGTCCGGCAGTGGAATGTGCTGCCTTGGATTGTGGTGGAGTCTCCTTCTTTGGAGGTTTTTAAGCAGAGACTGGATGGTCATCTGCTGGAAGAGCCTTTGCGTGTCACGGCAGGGGGTTGAACTGGATGACCACTGTGGTAGTCTCTTCTAACTCTATGACTCTGTGATTCTAAAAATGACCACAGTGGCATGCATTTCTGCAGGCACAGGGGATGGATATTTTGTTGTTTTTGTTACTACTGCTGCTGTTGTTGTGTGCCTTCAAATCATTTCTGACCTACGACAACCCTAAGATGAACTCATCATAGGGTTTTCTGGGGCTGAGAGCTTGTGATGTTCCTGAGATTACCCAGTGGGTTTCCATGGCCAGGCAGGGAACTGAACCCTGTTCTCTATAGCTACACCATGCTGGCTCTACCCCTTGATTTAAAACATGGTATATATAGCATATGGCCCATACAAAGGATTAAGTATTTATTGCAAACTACCTTCTGCTGTTTATCTCAGGATGCAAGCCGAAAGACAGGGAAGCTGCACAGACACTGCAATACAGACACTGTTCGTTCTCTCTCTGTTTCTAACATACACCCATTCCCAAAAGCTATTGCCTGACTGCTGCTACAGGCTACCAAAGATGATGACAATTTCACAATTCATGCCCCTTCTCACTCATTCTCCCCTGCAATACCCTTGAGATTAATGGGCCTTGTTGGACGATGGGAGCCAAAGTAAGCCTGCAACTTGAATAGCCCACAGGCTCAACTCTAGCTCTTCCCACGCCTTTAGCTTTAGATGTGCCACTCTTAGCTTCAGTTTTCGTTTTATTTTACATTTTTCCTTTACGACAAATGCAGCCCACTTTCCATTTTGTGGTTGTTGGTTGTTGTTTTTTGTCTACTGAACTTGAGAAGACCCCTCGCAACCCGCAGCCATTGACAGGCTGTTCCCATCAGGGCCACCCAAAGTCAGAAGTAAAACAATCAATTTCTCAAAACAGGTTGATCAAACGCTGTATGCTGCTCCAGAGGAAATGGGATTCAGAGGCAGAGGGGCAATAAATGTGTTTATTAGGTCAGATTTTATGTAACTAGAAAGGCAAAGATTTTCTTTCAGTCAGTGAAAAATCAACACTGCCGCATCGAGCAAGTTATGCCTTCCCAGCAGAAAAAATCTCTCTCTTCTTTCAGTCACTGCCTGACAGTCTTCCTTTCTCTCTCCATGCACACACAAAATAAGAATTTATAGACAGCAAGGCCTCTCTTTGCACTTGCAAAATGAGCCCACGTGGGAAACAACTCCTGCTCAGTAGAGCATATGGCTTGTATGCAATACTTCCTAGGGCTCAATACCAAGTACCTCCTGGCTGGGCTGAGTAAGACCCCGATCCTGAGCCCTGGAGAGATGCTACAAGTCACACTAGACCAGTGGTTCTCAACCTTGCAGCCCCAGAAGCTGCAGAAATCCTTCCCTATTGACCATGCTCTCTGAGCTTGAGGGGAGGTTGTAGCCAAGAAATACATTTGGGACCACAACTGAAACAGAAGGTCAGTTTTGTTTATGCAGCTAACTCTACATCCACTTATTTATTAAAATGTTTCTATCCTGCGCTCCAGCCAGTGATCTCAGGGTGGCATACAATAAATACCAGTCTGACATATTTAAATGGCATAAATAGTGAAATGATTTAAATGGCTGACATATTAAATATATTTAACAACGAAAAAAGACAGGTTAAAATAGTTATATATATTAAAACAAACTGAAATCAGATTTTATCGTACTGAATACTTTGCATTCTGCGTCGCTGCCTCACTTCCTACCCAGTTTCGGAGCTCATCCCAGATCCATGTCCAACCTCAGTTTGGTTCCAGGACACCCATCCCCACGGATACCAAAATCTGTGGATGCTCAAGTCTCATTATATACAATGGCATCTTAAAATGACGTTCCTTATATAAATGGCAGACAACTTAAGTGCAAAACGGAAGGAAGCTACAGCAAAACACATCAGCATAGTGGTCAGCACACAATAAAATCAAGCTTTGCTTCCTGGATTTTTTTTAAAATATATTGGTTGAATCTGTGGATGCAGAACCCCTAGATACAGAAGGCCAACTGTACATGTGGAAGTTTTAGTAAAATCAATTAGGCCCAAAAGATTTCCAATCAGGCTTCCAAGGGGAGGGTATCATAACTGGAGTGCCTAGCAAAGATGCCCCCCACGTCCAGGGTCCTCCCACCACATACAGCCCTGGCTGATGGGACTCAGAAGAGAGCCCTTCTAACAGACATTAAATCCCAAACAAGCCCATATATGGAGATGTGTTCCTCCAAGTATTGAGAACCCAAGCTTGAAATGTCCTTATCAGCACCTTAAGAATTAGGTTTAGGAGCAGGCAGTGTAATTTTGTTAAAACCAGTGTCACATGGTATTTATATGATCTTCCGGTCAGTAGGCTAGTTGTGGGCATTTTGCACTAGCTGCAGTTTCCACGTCATCTTCAGGGGCAGCCCTGTGTACAAGGTATTGCAGTAGCCTAAGTGGGAAGTGTAATACTGAACTAGATGGTCTTAAATGTTATAAAACAGCTTCAATCAGAACATTCCCCCATTGCTGGGAGATTTTTTGCAACCCTGTGGTTAGAATATTTCCCAGTGTTAGACTGTTAGTGCTATCTCCCTTTGTCTTCTGGTGCCTGGAATGATTTATTTAAAATACTTCGTAACTGACTCTTCATTAAGATAAATAAATAAATCCTAGTTTCTCCCTCTTCATCCTTTGGTTCTTTTGCTTGAGGCATCTTGAGGCCTGCTTAAGAATATACAAAGATAAAACAAGGCCAGTGCCTTCACTCCCAGTGGCCAACCTACTGCCTGATGGACATACAAAGAGTGCATGAGCACAATACCATTCTTTTGCTCACAGCCCCCCATAACTGGTTTTCAGAGCCTTCTTCTCCAATTCTGGAGGAAACGACCAGGAGCTACTGGGAGCTTTGTTCTCCATGGACTGGTCCTGCTTCCTCTGAAAGCTTGGTGCAACTTGGTGGCCATCACTTCATCTTAAAGTAGAGCATTCCACAATTTCAGTGCGATGTGTTTTGACCTTCATGCTTTGTTTACAGCAAACTGTGGCTTGACTTAGCAGGAAGTTGACATCTTAATGGCTTTCCCCAAGAGGGAGTGAGAGATGCGCACTGTAGGATGGTGTTCATGCAGTTTTAAGACTTCAGATAGGTCACAACAGGGGAATTTATGGCGGTCATAAATAATGCAGACATAATCTCTAGAGGTTACTGCATAGAGACCTACCCACCAGAAGCCTTGTGACCAAGTTATACGAAATCCGTGTTTTGTTTACAAGAAAACAGATAAGGAGCATATGATTAACTGTTCCCTGCTAAATATGATGAACTGCTGTAAAAAATCAAGCCATCTGCTGTCAGTGCTAACACTGGGGGAAATTCAAATGAATTCATTCCCACCATTGTTTAAAAACAGATGGGGACTTCGGTGGGTGGGGAGAGTGAGAATTTGACCTATGTAAAAATTGGAAATGACTTGAAATCAACAACAGCAGCAGCAGCAAGAACAACTCCAATGGAAAATGCACCTGTAACCTTTATGTGTCTGAAGAGGACTTTCCTTTTGTATACATTTATCAAATGCAGATGAGGACAGGGAACTTAAGATGATGGCAACAATCACAACACCTGGATCTCAAATATAGATTTTACAAAAAACATTTCTCTGTTGTTTTGCTTAATGTTACCTCTGCAGCTGGCATCATGGCTAAAAACTACCCACGCCAGTTGCTGTTGTTGTGTACCTTCAAGTCACCTCTGACTTATGGTGACCTAAGGCAAGCCTATCACAAAGTTTTCTGGGGCTTAGAGTGTGTGACAGACCCAAGGTCACCAAGTGGGGTTCCATGGTGGAGCAGTGAATAGAATCCTGGTCTCCAGGGTCGTAGTCCAATGCTCAAACCACTAAACCAATGCCGGCTCTAGCTTTTAATTACAGTCATTCTAACAACCAGCTGCAGGGAAACCAGTTCAAATCACCAGATGGAGCAAGTGCAGCTAGGTGATGCTGAGGAGAGCCCGTGGCAACTGGCATCTCAGAAGAGACAACAGAAGAGTTTTGCTCCTTTTCTCACCCTCTGCTCTGCAGTCTAAAGGTATGGCTGCCACGAGAAGACTGTTGGTTTAACATTTAACATCCCAGAAGAGCCAAGACCTGCCCCCTTCTCGCCTTGGCAGCCTCACAAAATAGGCCGCCACTGGGTGACACATTTCCAATATAGTCTTCTACCACCCATCACCACTTGGCACAGTATGCCACAGCTCTTCCAAACATTAAGAGGATACTTCTCTTCCATTTAGTTTCTAGAAGAGAAAGACTAGAAGATACACAACAATGCTGGTATTTTACACGTGTTGATATACTTACGAGGGTTTGCCACAGCAATCTGAATCCAGGAATAGCATTTATCCCACAGTGTATACTTTTGTTTGGGTGTATTTTTGGTTCTTCATACATTGATCAAACATCGGGACAGAAACATTAGCACCTTAGAGTCTCTGTCTCCCCTGACATAAGCCAAATCCAGAGTTTACCAGAAGAAATATTGGAAGAGATCACTTTGGCAGGGTCATCAATTAGTTCACAAGCTACAAAAATTTCTCTCAAATGTACATATGGTAAAGGTAGAATAACAATAAATCAAAGCATTGTTCTGCCTATAAAAGTGACATTTCCATAAATTGCATCTCCCCACAAGGTAGAAATAGGTTTTTACTAATATTTTTATATGGCCTCAGAGTTAACATTGCTAATCACTTTGTACTGGGTTATGAAGATCTGTATCAAGCTAAAAAGAAAACGGGGGAAAAAAAAACCTTAAGAGGGTATGGGATGCTTGCTGCTGACTACCACCTGTTGCATTGCAACCATTTTTTTAAAAAGATACAAGAATTCTTAGACTTAATGGGTTTGACTGAGGGGAGGAAAAGGCAGAGATAAAGACATTAAACAGGAGCGACAACTTGAGTCAACCTCCGGTGGGAAGGAGCTCCATGCTAGCATCACAGCAAAGATAAGGAAACACTCAGTTCTGCTCCTCTCGGAAAATGAAGGTTGGTTAGAGGGCGGGGTGAACAGAGAAAAAGAGGTATAGGAAGAAAAATAAGATATCAGGTCGCAGAGATAGGAGAGAGTTTGGGACAAAGAGAATCACTTTAAGGGGACTCCACTGATGGGGGGAAAGGACAGTCTGATATCAAACACAAAGATGTCCACTCTTTAACATTTCTAGAAACAGCCAACTCTTCCCCAAAGGGATTTCCAGGGAAAATAAAGACTGAGAAATAATTAGAAAGGATGGTATAGCTCTCAACCAAACAGGGACAGCTACAGTCATCCTGGATAGAAACAGCTCATTTAAGAAAAAATCATCTTGGTTTTATATTAAATAGAAGGAAGTATGATAAAGAGATATTTTGTCTGGTTGGTTTGCTTGTTGTTCCCTTTGCACAGCGATGTAACTGAAGAGGCAGGAGGAGTACACTGAATTGCTTTTCCATCCTAGCCTTCTTCCATGATGGAACTCAAAAGCAACATACAACAGATCCCCTGGCATTCTGCCATCCAGGCATTAATCAGACACCAAATCTCATCTCAGCAAGGTTGCAGACAGCCTAATGTCATCTCAGCAAGACTGCAGACTGTGTCCTGGGCAACTCTTAAAAGCAGCAGAGAAGAAGCCTTCTGGTTTATGAATTAACCATCCCTTTAAATCCATGTATGCCAGGCCACTAAGAGCTTATCATGCAAGACTTATATCATGAAATTACTAGTGAAGGGGTCAATTCAATGACATCTTGGCTAGACTTTACCCTAAAACGCCACAACAGGACTTTGCCAGTCCACAGTGGAAATGTACACATGGTCACAGAATTTTAATGTGATGTAGTGGTTTGAGCATTGGACTATAAACATGGAGACCAGGGCTCAACTCCCCATTTGGCCATGGAAATCCACCGGTTGACCTTGGATGCATCACATACGCTCAGCCCCCAGAAAACTCTATGAGATGTTCACCTTAGGGTCGCCATAAGTCAGAAATAACTTGAAGGCACAACACAGTTATCAATTTTGGGTTTGGGATGAAAAAACTATATGGAAAATACTGGAATGTCATGGTCTGGCAACAGTCTTATTTGAGTTCTCTATGAAGACTTAGCAAATGAATGTCTGCTCCAGAGAAAAGAACCCGTGCGGATGCAACGATTCTCTTGTAGCTAGATGTTTACAGAGAAACCATTAAGAAGATTATTAATCTAGGCCTTCAATGTGAGTAGAAGAACACTGCGGTTCATTTCTGAGCCAACTTTTCCCATTTTTCTTACCAGACTTTGAAAGGGCAGTTGGGTGCCGGAGTACAAAAGCAAATCACGAAACTAGGCTTTAGACACATGTATTATTGTACCACTACTGCTAACAAAGCTCAATGTGCTGTTTTAATCCTTTCCAAGTCCCTCTGGTTCAAGATGGCTCTTGTTTCATTTCCTCTCCGCATGACTTTTTGTCGGAGTTCTGTGCAAGGTCAGCAGGTCATTCCTTGTTCTGATCAGAACTTTTAGTCAGTTTATTTTTTAAAACTTTTTAATCTGCCCATCTCTCTCTCTCCCTTCAGCAACCACCCATATCCTCACCCCCTGCCTGGCAGCAGTATTGCTAACAGAACAATGTGATGTGTCCACGTTATGACTGCTGTGCGAGAAAGGGGTCTGCGAGAGGGATAAAATAGCATCCGATCTTTGCCTCGCTTCTTATCTAGCTGTTCCACAGCCTGGTATCAGGTCAGAGTACGGAACTCCATTAACTTTCTCGCCGTGACATGCTTGTCATCCGATGACATTAGGCAACACATTTATTTATATCTGGATTATTTGTGCTGGTTTAGGAGGAGGGCACAGCACCAACCGGGGGACTCCATCTATAACGCATCTGGATCTTGTTAACTCATTGCTTTCTCACACCCAGTTTGTGAACTGCAAATTTATTTCACTAAACAAGTCGAGCCAGAAACCTTGGTTGCTCTAGCCTGCTTGAGGCCAGGAGTCTCTGAGCTTTCGAATAATAGCCTTCCGAAAATGTGCAATTAAAACTAAATATTACTTTTGGTTTATCAAGTTGCAGATAGATCTCCCTGTTTGAATGAACAGGTTTCATTTCTTTTCAGATATATGCTTGTGCATGGACAATATACATGAAAGGCAACTTATTTGTGCTGTTCATCATCCTGAACCTTTGTGAATGTAGAGAGGACATTTTGGGCTCCATCTCTGTTCTGCAGGAAGGGCGAAGGTTGGGTTCATTCACCCAGTTCCGCTGAGATGACAGCTACATATCCTTCACTGTGGAATTTGATGAGTTTCCAATGAAGAACCACAGTTCTTCCATCAAAAATGACTACAGTCTCCCTAATGCCTTGGGGAGCGGAGAGAATGGTTAATCTCACTCTTGCCTATTGTGTATACACGCGTATATGTTTCCACACCCACATTACCATCTTTCCTCTTCTCACAAGATATTTAAATAAGAGGACACTAGGTAATCCATCTTGAGTTAGTCTACAAAAGGACACTGTTCCAAGGAGTCATTTCAGGGCCTTTCCACATTACTTAACTATTGCACTGTGATTCCACTTCTAACTGCCATGGTTCTGTACTATGGAACCATGGATTTTGCAGTTTAGGGAGGGACATTTAGCACTTTCAGCCAGAGAGCTCCAGCGCCTCCTGAGACTACAAACCCCAGAATTCTGCAAGGGGCAACCATGATAGTTAAGGTGGAATTATAGTGCAATAATTGTGTAGTGCACAGCATCCACACCAATTCATTGCCTTCCCAATCCAGTCCAGCAGAACAGCAAGAAAAACTGGAACTGATCCAAGAAGTGTGTTGCTTCCTTATAACAGGGAAACTGTTATAACTTTCTAGACGCGATGCACCGTCCAAGAAATCCCTTCAGCATCATGCTGTCTCCTGTCTGTTCCTCCACTTCTTCTCCACCTCCCCATTTCCAGTAGTCACTCAAAGCTCCCTCATCTCAAAATGAATTATTTCCATAACAGGTTCAAAGAAAGAGGGGAGAACAGGTGATGGGGGAAAGACAGGATGGGAGAAATCAGTTTGACTCACCATCCCTGACAATTAATGTTGGCAAGTGACATCTTAAAGGGGTTTTAGTGACAGCTCAGTTGGTGAAGCTGTTTGTAGTTTGCTGACAAACTCGCCCCCCAAAAAGGTTTCAGATTGTGATACTGTACTGTGAGATTTCCCCCGAGGGTCCCAAATAACTGTCTGGAGAGTAGAGATGACATCTCATCCCACCAAGGGACGAACATAGCTGTCGCCCAAACACAATAGTGCCTACTATGTCAATGGAATGGCGCTGGTGTATTTCACCCGTTCCCACACAGTCTTTTCCCCTCTGCCAACCTTTGTTCAGGAGTAGGGGGAGAAACAAATTTGGTGCATTGCATCCATCGGCATCTCAGCCTTTCCCATTTTAAAAGTCTTCTACGCAACGAGGGGAAAATTGCTAGAAGAATGTAAATATGCTTTATTGGCAATTCCCGAAATCTTAGCAGAATAATATTCTGCCTTAAATCTTGTTTACTGTTCTGGCTCTGAACTGTATTGAAAACTCAGTCATTTTCTGCTTTTCCAAATTTATATAAAACCTAAATAATTTACACAAAAGAAACTAAAAAGAGAGGCAGGAAGGGAAATAAACCAATTCTAGCACAACCATCTCTCCGTTTCTGGAGAATCAGTTTTGTCAACTTCCACACAAACAGAGTATCATTGACTGAGCGACGGTCTCCGCTCCTACTCCCCAGATTTCTATAGTATCTTCTCTCTTAGATCTTGGATATGTTAGCTTTTGGATTATAATTCCCAGATTCCCGTAGTTGACATGGCCAGAGAAAAGGGGTGATGGGTATTGTAGTCCAACTGTTTAGGAAGATGCACAAGTATCTCTTCCAGACTTACAGGGTTTCTGGCTGTAGCTTATAGCAATGACCACAGCTTGGAGGGCTTCCCCAGCAGGAAGAAACCAACTTATGGAAGATGATCTGAGTTGAGATATAAGCATTCATCTAGCAGAAGTCAAAGCTTTAGAAAGTTACTATAAAAAAAACACCACCACCTATAATTACTGGAATCCACCTGCTGCTTTTCTGGGAGTTATAATAGACAAAAAAAAAATAAGTTTCCCAAGTTCACATCTCTACCAAGGAGAAAGAGGAGGAATTTTCCTTTTCTGTCTATCTCATCCCTACTGTTCTGTTGAGCTTCACATAGAAAATCCACAGCCCAGTCCACTTTCTAGATCCAAGCTAGAGAAGAAGGATGAAGTCGTCAGCCACTAAAAGGAGTTCCAGCAGCCCTCCTCCATCCAAGAAGCTTTGGATGCAGGCAGAAAGGCAGAAAGCATTGCCCTAAGAAGACAACATGGATTGATAAGCACTGCAGATCTGCACACGCTGACCTGGTAGCAAATCCCATTAAAGACAACGGAATTTACCTCCAATTCAATATGCAAATGATGGTGCTGAAAATCACGGATACAGTCACTGCAACCTAAGTTTTGACTTGGTTACAAAAGCTACCTTAAAAGAGAGATCTTCTGTATTTAAGAGAGATGCCCATATATTTTTCAATGTTGATGGAGAAGGGATAAATATAAGTAGCATTCAAGAGTGTGTATTGGAGGTGAGAGAACACATTGAGTGAGGAGAGATGGCCCACCCCTGTAATATAGCGTACTACTTCTCGGTTTCTGCTTAATTTTATTTCATAGAATCACAGAGCTGGAAGAGACCACAAGAGCCACTGAGTCCAACCCCATTCTGCCATGCAGGAATCAAAGCATTCCCAACAGATGGCCACCCAGCCTCTGTTTAAAAACCTCCAAAGAAGTCGTCTATGCCACACTCCCAGGCAGCATATTTCCACTGCTGAAATACATCAGGAAGTTCTAACATTTCAATGGAATCTCTTTTCCTGACATTTGAAGCCATTGCTCCACGTCCTAGTCCCCGGGGCAGCAGAAAACAAGCTTGTCCCATCTTCCATATGACATTGTTTTTGTTGTGTGCCTTCAAGTCGTTCCCAACTTATGGCGACCCAAGACTAACCTATCATGGGGTTCTCTGGGGCTGAGAGTATGTGATGCATCCAAGGTCACCCACCGGGTTTCCAGGGACAAGCAGGAAATTGAACCCTGGTCTCCAAAGACATAGTTCAATGCACAAACCACTATACCACGGTGGGTCTCATACAAATGACATCCCTTCAACCCTTTATCCTGCTCCAGATGGCCATGTACCCTGCTTTAACCAAAGCAGTCTTCTGTTTGAAGCTCTCCTTCATGTGAAGGGCTTTCCATTCCAAGTCTGGCTTAATGGGAAAGAACTCAAAGAAGGGAAAGCAAGAGTCTTGGAGTTCGCCACCAACATTAAAGAACTGGAGAGGCAACCAAACACGCTGGCACATGGATGACTAGGGCACAATCTTCCCCACTACGCTGACGTACTGTAGTAAATACGGGAGAGAAGGAGGTCCTTCCGGATGCCTGGGGCTCCATCTGCGGTGGAACCTTTAAAGGTTAAAGCCAACGCTTTGAATGGAGAGGGTTTCTATTTCAGCAGGGGGGTGGTGTAAAATTGCTCCCTGCCAGCATATAGTCACTCACTAGTTAAAAATTAATGCTCTCTTTATTTTTGTTTATTCAATGGCATTTTATTGCTACGTTTCAGCTTAACAATATTAAACGCTTTCTAATGACATTTCAATAAGCGGAGATGGGTGTTTCTGTTTTCCAGAGACAAGACTAAAAATGCAGGCAATCAAATGTGCATTAGCCAAAACACTCTGGGGGAAAGCGTTTGCTGTCTGACGCAGGGAGAAAAACACAGATTTCCAACACTTGTGCAGGGCTTCTCTCTAAATACAGCACACATAACAGACTCATGCACAGACACAAAAAAATAAGCAGAGCAACAGGTCAAGCCAGCCTGGGTTAGCTCTAGTTCGCAGGCTTCTGCTCTCCAAACAATAAGAGTTGATTGTGGTTTCCTGCCGGAGTGTATTTACTTCATGTTAAGAGAAGGAGGGTGAGGCGAGAAAAACTGATGAAATAGATACTGCATAGCTCTTCTTCTTTTTTTAATTGACTCAGGCCTAGCTGACTGGCTAGAGGAATACCAAAAAGTATAGGAATAGCAAAGCAGCAGAGAAAAGAAACATATGGTAAAGCACTCTGAAAAAAGAATACACTAAAATATCCTTCATAACTGTTATTTTGAGAATGAGGCTGGAAACAAGGAAGGAGAGGAAGATACAGGGTGTCCAAAAATTATCTTTACAACATCAATTTGATATATACTATAATAATAATAGTACCAGATGTTATTCTGTTCTAACCAATTGGACTGTTGCATGTGTGTCTGTCTGCAACAGCCAAGGTAAACAACAGCTGCCTCCAAAATCCCTTACTGAGAATGCATAAACAGGAACATGCTATTTAAAATGCACATGAAACTTTAACATCCTCCCAGTGCTGATGCTGCTCAAAACCTGCATCTGGACAGAGGACAAGAAGAAAGAGCAAGCATAAAAAAGACTTTGTTAAGAAAAAATGAGTTTCTGTATGCAGGACATTGTAAACTGAGATATACCTGTGTGATGTTTTGTCCCTTCAAGTTATTTCTGATTCATTGTGACTCTAAAGCAGTGGTTCTCAACCTGTGGGTCTCCAGCTGTTTTTGGACTTCAGCTCCCAGAAGCCCTGAGCATTGACCACAGTGGCTGGGGTTTCTGGGAGCTGAAGTCCACAAACATCTGGGGACCCACAGGTTGAGAACCACTGCTCTAAAGCAACCCTACTATGGGGGTTTCTGGGGCTGAGACAGTGTGACACAGCCAAGGTCACCCAGTGGGTTTCCTTGGCCAAGCAGGAAGCCAAACCCTGGTCCCCAGCATCATAGTCCAAATTACTACACCACTCTGGCTCTCTAGATACACCTGTACAGATGTAGATATTCCTCTTTCAGAATACCAGAACTTGAGACAAGAAGAAAGACAAGACTGTTTCAACTGTTATGCAAAAGTCTATACGGAATTCAGTTCTACAGCATGGTCACTAACTGATGTGACCTTAAAAGCAGGCTGGACAAATGCAGACAGAAGTCTATCAACACCTGTCAAACATGAAAGCCAAATGGAACATCTATGCTTTTAGAGCCGGAAGCTGTTACGGCTCTTACTGTCAGCTGCAAAGGAAGAAACGGGGATTTCACACCTCGCTTGCACCCTTTCCAGAAACAATGGGTGCCTGTGAAGACAGCCATGCAGCTTAATCGAGGGGGGCTTTTTCCTTAAGGACGGAACACCACTAAGGGCAAGGATAGTTTCCTTTCAAAAGCCTTAGTGCCAGAGATGGAAATTGCAGGATTGCATGAGGACCAAGAAGTCAGAGAGTTACCTCTACAACGTGTGCTGCTGAGAACGAGGCACGTGCGGGGCTGTTTTGTTCCCCGTCCACGCTGAGAAGCACACAGCCAAAAAACGAACTGAAGCCGTACTGAAAGGGACCCAAGTGAGAGGATCAGATTCTTTGCAAAGATTTAATTCACTCTATATGGGTTTTGCTATTTTTTACCCTTTAATGCAGAAGTCATTATCTTTTCTACCACTAAAAATAAATAAATTTAAAGCTGCAGGGTGTTTCAATTCATTTGCTGCCACTGTTCGGAGGCTGGTTTCCCCATGGATGTGTGGGTGGTTTGCTTGAACAGGTACAAGGAGAGGAGGTGGGACTGGAAGGGGGCGGAGGAGGGAGAACGGCAGGGGGTGGGAACACTTTCTACAGAATCACTCAGCTCCTCACGGTTATCTGTCCTCTCCACAGTCCAATCCTACTGAAAACAAAGCTCCCTTTGAGTTGTGCACTCACTGGGGGCTCAAAGGTCATCTTATTTTAGGAAAATAAGCTTTAGCTAAAATAACAAGGTGCTGTTGGGTGGGTTGTTTTTTTTTTAAAAGTAATTATACTACTGCTTAGTTTTGTAACTTGCACCACACATTTAATTTGCAAAGTGATTAAGCACGTTACTGTGTTCATGCTCGA
>CAOKZL010004845.1:0-16439 GCA_948472985.1 Iguana delicatissima | reverse complement strand
ATCCCACACCTCTTGTGTAGCATTTAGGAGTGAAACAACTCAATAGGATTTTGAGGGCAGTCCCTGGGAATCCTCCAGCCCCTTCTGCTACACAGATGGCATCCAACACCAGAGAAATTAGTAAGAAAGTATGAAGGCTGCAATGGGAGACGATGGAGGGGGGGAGGGACTTCTTTTCATATCTGAATATGATTTTCTGATTTACATCAGAAGAATGGAAGCTTTCTTTAAAATTTTTAATGTTAATGTTTCTTTCTTTATTTGTGTAATGTGAATAATCACTTAATAATAATGAAACATGAAAGAAAAATTTTCTCTTTCACCGTAAAATAAAAATTACTTTCAATGTCTTTTGGGAACCCTCAGTGTGGGGAAAGCCCCAAAGTTAAACTCCAGAGCACCTGGGTGGCTTCTCCAAAGCACTGCAGCTCCCCTCTTCCCCTCCTCCTGGTATCCTGGGAAGGGGCTTTTGGGAGCTGCAGCACTCAGACTGAGGGGTGCAAGGGGGATCCCGAGTGCATTCTTGGAAGTTCCTACATACTGCAGTTCCCATCGGCCCTTCCTCATTGTGTCCCAGGAGGGGCTTTTGGGAGACGCAGCAGCGGGAGGGAGGCAAGGGAGGCAACCGAAGTCGGAGTTTTTCCAAAGTGCAAACGGGCGTTGCAGCGCTGATTCTGGAGGGAGCGGAGGCCCGTCCCTGAACCTCTCTCTCTCCCTGGGTGGCCTTTCTCTCCTCCGGGGTCCGTTGAGTCCCCTCCCCAGCCTTCCTCCTGCCCCCATCCGAAGGGGAGCCTGAATTCTCGCCGGCAAAGCGGAAGTCCAAGGGGGCTGAGCTGGGGGGGCTGGGAGGTGCCCATTCCTCGCGTTGGCCCTCCTTCCCTCCTAATTTGAGGCCAGGGGGGCCTCCCCTCAGGGGCCTCGGGGAGGGGAGGTGCCCAGGGGCCCTTCACCCAGCCAGACACGGGCACCCCCTCCCTCCCCTCCCACTAATAAAGGGGGGCAAACCACGAAACGGTGCCTGGGTTTTATTCGTACCAGTAGTCAGTTGCTGTGTTGCTGCTGACCAGCCTGTAAGGAAGAACTGAAGAATTCCTGAACCGAAAGAAAGCCTTCATTTAGCCAAATGTCAAGGAGTTTCGCCTAGAGGTGGCCCAGGAAGATTGGGGCAGGAAGGGAAGGCATCCGGGGGGATGGTGTGGGTGGGGGCTTTGGGTGATGGGCAGAGGCCATTTCCGCACTACATTGTTATAGTGCTATTATTCCACTTTCCACATCCTGGGGAATCCTGGGGTCTGCAGTTGAGGGAGGGGCACTTAGAATTCTCACCCAGAGAGCTCTTTCATCTCAGCAGACTACAAACCCCAGAACTCCACAAGATGTTGAAAGTGGGATAATAACACTGTTACAAGTTAGTGCAGAAACGGCCAGAGAAGAGATGGCTCAGTGGAAGCTGAGGGAGGGAAGGGAGGGCCGGGGAACAGAGAGACAGAGGCTGGGGAGGAAAGATGCAGCCTCTTCTGACTCTGAACCAAACAAGGCTTTGCTTGATGGCCCTTGGTGGGAAAAGCCTTGTTGGATGGTGTGGATAGAGTTAACAGACTTGTTGCTGTGCTGTTTCCTTGAGATGCACTGTGTATTGGACAAGGTCAGCCAGCTGTCCCTCAGTGTTATGATAAAAGTCTAATCTGTTGAGACTACTGCATGTACAAGTCACATGCTTACTTGATGTTGTTCAGCTGTGTATGTTTTCCCTACAAAAGGGGCTTGTCCAAGTAGTCTCTTTCTCTCTCTTTCCTTTTTCTTTTGCCTCGTACGTATTTGTTTTGTTTTGCTCTCTGTGGCGTGCATTCTGTCACAGAGCACTATGGCTGGAACTTAGCTGTTTGCTTTTGTCTTTATTAATCTGTAAAATGCCTTTGCAGTTTAAGTGGCTGTTTTTCCCCTCCTGGCTGTGAGTTGTACAGAGCGTGGCAAATATGCACCCCTCTCTCATTCTTCTGAAAAGTTATGGGCCCAGCACGCTTCCGCTGCGCTCAATGGATGCTAGGAGAAGCCACTGTTTTGTTTTAAGGCAAGTTTTTGAGGTGAGGTTTTGATTTGTAAGGTCCTGCTGGCTGGTGAGTTTTTGTGCTGCTGTTAATTATGCCTCACGCTATGCCTGGTAGCCTGCCTCTTGCAAGGTTGAATGGCACGAATTACTTGGCATGGGCTGCAAAAATGGAGCGTTTTCTCCAGGGAGAGGGTGTTTGGGGCGCTTTTACAGACCCCATAGATCTCCCAGGTAATGCAGCTGAAGTAGCGAGGAAAACGAGCTATCTCTCTCCTCTTCCTGTCAGTGGAAGACGGCCAGCTAATGCACATTAGGGACCTTGACACGCCTCGTGCCTGTTGGCTAGCCCTCAGAGAAGTTTTTGTTAGCCAGACAGCAGCCACAAAACACGCCCTGTCGTTTAGACTTTATAACACCAAATTAACACGTGGTGTTACAGTCAGACAACACCTGGCAGAATTGTCTGACCTGTTCACAGCTCTTCGTGAAAGTGGCAAAGTTTTGGACAAAAGTGACAGGGTGTTTTGTATCCTAAATTCCCTGGATTCCAGCTGGGAATTGCTGGTGGCCTCGTTGCAGTCCATTCCAGAGCGAGATCAGACAATGTCTTTAGTGACGGCCAGGCAGCTGGAGGAGGAAGAAAAGCGAGCCAGGAATGCGGTGACTCCCACACAGGCTGCTGCGGCTGCAGAGTCCAGCTCCGGAAGAAAGGCTTTGCAGGCTGCAGAGTGCAAGCAGGAGGGGCTGGTGAGAGCTCATGCCATCCGGCTATGTTTTCACTGTGGGCCTGCCTGACATCTTCGACGTGATTGTCCACTGCAGTGGCAAGGGGAGCAAAGCGCCCGGGGTGCCAGAAGTCGCGGCAGAGGCTTTAGAGGTCACAGGAGTCATCCGCGGGTTGCTGTTGCCACAGACTTTGCCGTTCCTGAAGACTCCTGGAAGGCTGATGACTCCGTCTGGCTCCTCGACAGTGGTTGTTTGCAGCACCTAGTCAACACGGAGGAGTTGTTTGACTCTCTGTCTTCTGCCAGTGTTTCCACTGTTACTCTGGCAGATGGTGCCACAGCTAAAGTGTGTGGTGTAGGTACTGCTTATGTCCCAGCACTTGATATGTGTCTTGAGAATGTATTGTATGTGCCTTCCCTTGACTTCTGTCTGCTCTCAGTTGGTGAGCTGACAGAGTCTGGCTTTGAGGTGGTGTTTACTGGGAAACAGGGAGAGTCCTCAAGGATGGGAATGTGTGTGCTGCGGCTGCTCAGAGAGAGAAATTGTACATGCTCATGCCACATCACAAAATGTGCAATGTGTTTGGTAACAGTCCCAAGCATAATGAATGCATTCACCTCCTCCATCGTTGTATGGGGTATGCAAGCTTCCTGGTGTTAAAAAAGTTGGCAGCCTGCTGCAAAGGGTGCGCACTCAAGCCCTGTGGTATTTTCCTTGATTGTACTATTTGTAAACAAGCCAAGTCTAAATAACTGCCTGCCCCCAGAATCAGTTCGCTTGTGCCCACTGCTCCTTTTCAGTTGGTGCACTGTGATGTGGTTGGCCCAACAGTCCTTGGGAGGTGCCAGATTTTTCTTAATCTTGATAGACGATTTCAGCAGGTATACTTTCTGTTACCTGATGAGGCAAAAGTCAGAGGTGTGCCAGATCCTCAAGAATTGGTGTCCCCTGGTTGAAAGGCAGTTTGGCTATTCCCTTAAGATGTTGCAATCCGATAGGGGAGGAGAATTCCTATCAGAGAGCTTGCAACAATGGTTCAAGAAGAAAGGGATTGTTCACAGAACAATTGCTGCCCATTTCCCTTTCCAGAATGGGGTTGCTGAACACAATGCAGGGGTCCTTCAAACTCTCATGCACAGCTTGCTTGGAGATGCAGATCTGCCTCTGAGTTTCTGGGGTGAGGCAGTTCTGACTGCATGCTATATACTGGTACATAACAGGCTCTGGAACTCAGTAGTACAGACTACTCCCTATGAGTGCATGTTTCATAAACAGCCTTCAATTGCCCATATGAAGGTCTTTCGTAGCTTTGCTTGGGTACACATCCCCAAGAATCAAAGGAAGAAGGGGGGACCAAAAGACCAACGGTTGAGATTTGTGGGCTACGAGCCTAACTGTAAAGGGTATCGTTTCTATGCCAATGGCACCAGTTGTGTTGTGTCCAGGAATGCCACATTTGAAGAACACGCAAATTGGCCATGTGTGCAGGCTGCTTCCGAAGTTCATCCCCCTGTTTTCAGTGAGCCTTTCACTCAGACAGATCAGGCTTCAGCCTCCGCTCCCAGTCCCTCAAGGGTCAGCTCTGAGGAAGGGGAAGCACAGGAAGAGAGGGCTGTGAGAGAAGCTTCAGTGCCACTGACGGGAGAGAGAACAAAGAGTTGCTGTTAAAAGGTCTCGGAGTGCTGAGGAAAGTAACGACTCCTCGTCGGATTGTTCTTTTCCCAGGAGGTCCGCCAGAACAACAAAGGGTGTCCCTCCTGAGAGGTTCCCCTCCTCTTCTTCTCTGTTGGTGCGTGTGTGCTTTGTAAACTGCGAACCTACTTGCTTTGCCGAAGTTAAAGAAATGCCTGAGCGGCAAGCAGAGCCCTGGTGGGTGGCTATGCAAAGCGAAATGGATTCCATTGTTCAGCACAGCGTGTTCTCCTTGCATGAAGTGCCAAAAGGTGTGAAACCAATTGATTGCAGATGGGTTTACAAGCTAAAAACCTCAGCTGATGGGCAGGTGAAACATAAAGCTCATCTTGTAGCTAGAGGGTTCAGACAAAGTGAGATGTCATTTGATGAAACTTATAGTCCCACTGTGAAAATGCAGTCAGTCAGGGTGGCTCTAGCCATTGCAGCTCAGAGGGGAGCTGCAGTCACACACCTTGACATCACTACAGCCTATCTGAACGCAGAGCTGCAAGAGGATGTGTACATGGTGCAGTCTGATGAGTTTGTAGTTGAAGGGAAAGAGCATCACATTTGGCATCTGAAACGTGCTTTATATGGGCTGAAACAATCAGCCCGGTCTTGGAACTTTTGCCTAGATAATGCATTACAGGAGTGTGGCTTTAAACAAGGTATTGC
Source organism: Iguana delicatissima (assembly GCA_948472985.1). Taxonomy (NCBI): domain Eukaryota; kingdom Metazoa; phylum Chordata; class Lepidosauria; order Squamata; family Iguanidae; genus Iguana; species Iguana delicatissima. Next base: position 11,314 of record CAOKZL010004845.1, on the reverse strand, counting down.
TGACCCTTGTACATATATCCGAGGTAAAGGAGAGAGTTTAGAGATCTCCTAGCCTATGTAGACGATTTGTGTCTAGTCTGTAACACACAACAACAGGTACAAACATTTGAAAGGGAACAGAGCAAAAAGTTCCAAGTCAAAAACCTGCGTCCAGTTCAGAACTATCTCGGTGTTGAGATACAAAAAGACAAAAATGGTTTTCTGCTGTGCCAGCAGCAAAAGATTCTGAACCTGTTACAGAAATACAACATGTCAGAGTGCAAGGCTGTAAAAATGCCTATGGTGTCTGGTTTTGTGAAAAACACTGGTAGTGAACCTTTTCCAGATAAACAACTGTACCAATCTCCCATTGGAAGTCTCTTGTACCTAGCGGAGACCTGCCGGCCAGACATAGCCCTAAGTGTCAACTTTTTGGGCAGGGCAAATGCTGATCCTACACAGTACCATTGGCAGGGTGTAAAAAGGGTCCTAAGATACCTAAAAGGCACTGTGGATGACTGTCTTTACATAACTCCTGAACAAAAGCCCGAACTGGTATGCTACTCTGACAGTGACTTTGCTGAGGACATTACAGACCGCAAAAGTACATCTGGTCATGTAATCAAATACAGTGGTGTTATAATTGACTGGAAAGCCAAAAAGCAAGGGTTTGTTGCTGTTTCCACTGCTGAGGCAGAGTTTGCCAGTCTCTCTGCTCTCTGCAATGAGGTAGTTTAGTATTTGCAGCTACTGAAAGACTTAAAACGTGCCTATCAGTATGCCTGTGCAAACCTATTGTGACTCTCAAGCGTGCATTCAGATGGCTATGTCAGATAGAGTGAAGGCGAGGACGAAGCATGTTGACACTCAATTCAGAAAGGTCAGAGAGTATGTGCATAGCAAAATGGTGTCTCTGACTTATGTGTCCTCAGAAGAAAACATAGCTGATCTGTTCACCAAACCTCTCTCAGCATCCAAACCTGGTCAAATGCTTAGCAGACTAGGGCTGATGGGTCCTACAGTCACTAGTGAGTGAAACAGCTACACAACAAGTAGGGGAGTGTTGGATGGTGTGGATAGAGTTAACAGACTTGTTGCTGTGCTGTTTCCTTGAGATGCACTGTGTATTGGACAAGGTCAGCCAGCTGTCCCTCAGTGTTATGATAAAAGTCTAATCTGTTGAGACTACTGCATGTACAAGTCACATGCTTACTTGATGTTGTTCAGCTGTGTATGTTTTCCCTACAAAAGGGGCTTGTCCAAGTAGTCTCTTTCTCTCCCTTTCCTTTTTCTTTTGCCTCGTGTCCTGTACGCGTCTGTTTTGTTTTGCTCTCTGTGGCGTGCATTCTGTCACAGAGCACTATGGCTGGAACTTACTGTTTGCTTTTGTCTTTATTACCCGCAATAAATCTGTAAAATGCCTTTGCGGTTTAAGTGGCTGTTTTCCCCCTCCTGGCTGTGAGTTGCACAGAGCGTGGCAAATATGCACCCCTCTCTCATTTTTCTGACAAGCCTCCCCAGTTCTTTTACCTGATTCTGATCATTTCCTGCACAGGGGAGACCTTCTTGTGTGCTGAATCTCCTGCCTGTTTTCTCTCAGTACAGCAGTTCTTAACACAGCAACATCTTGGCTTTGTAGAGATTGGCGCAAAGGTGTTCTGGAATTCATTCTCCTGAAAGAGAGGAGGGTGAAGAGGTCACTTTCCTAACATTTTCTACTTCATTGGATACCAGTTCAAAGATGGATGAATCAGACTCAGCTGGACTTCAAGCAGGAGGAGGCCCTAATGGCATCGGTGATGAGAGCCATGGGGAATTCTGGGAAGCAACAGTGCAGCAATTCCTGAGTGAGGACTCTGGCAGTTCAGAAACAGAGTGTCAGCGCTTCAGGCAGTTTCCCTACCAAGAGGGCCAGGGACCCTGAGAGGTTTGCAGTCACCTCCACGATCTCTGCCACCGGTGGCTGAAGCCAAAGGAACAGACCAAACATCAGTTCCTGGACCTGGTGATCCTGGGGCAGTTCTTGAGCATCCTGCCCCCAGAGATGGGGAGCTGGATCAGGGAATGTGGGGCAGAGAGCCGTTCCCAGGCGGTGTCCCTGGCAGAAGGCTTCCTCCTAAGTCAGGCTGAAGACAAGAAAGAGGAGGAACAGGTGAGAGCATTTCCTCTTGGTGTCTCTCAAGCTGAGATGGATGGATGGATTGAATAAATATGTTGCCTTTCTCCCAATCTGGGACCAGATATGGGGCAATAAGCAGGATCTGGTTTGTCTGCTCTTTTTCCCAGCCCCAAAGCCCTGGCTGCTGCCCCCTTGTAGCCCCTGTCAAGTCCATTCACCCTGTGTCACCCAGCAGGGATGACCTGTGCCCCTCTCATGGGTTTGGGGTAGAAAATGCAACCATCCACACCCAAATGGAGCCCAATCCCACTTTACAGAGTAACCATCTTATGATTGCTAATTTTTTCATGAGATATTGTGCAAGACAATTTTTATATCATTTTCTAAGCTGTCTTGACACTGAATTTGGACCTCTCCCTGCTCTTTCAGGTGAAAGATCTTTGTGTGGAAGTTCAGTCCGATCCCCCTTCACCAGGATATTCTCCATCAGGCGTCGTCCAGAGTCCCCACCGGAAGGAGATCAAGCAGGAGGGAGACAGGGCTGCGGCTTTGCAAGGTAAGGAGAACCCATCTCTGGGCACAATCCTCTTTGTGTTTGGTTGCCAAATGTTGCCATTCAGTGGGGAGACTGGATATTATAATCAATGCAAAACAGTTTGTTTTCAGGTGAAATTAAAAGTCCTGGTTGTAACCTACAAGGTCTTCTATGGCTCAGGTCTAGACAGTGTGAATGACCTGCCTGAATTTTAAGATTCCGAGGCAACACCTTTCTTTTGGTCCCCCCACCTTCCAAGGCCATGCATTCTGTGGTTGAGCAGCTGTTACAGTAAAAAGAAGTTCTTTCTGACATTTAGGCCATAGTCTGACCAAATCAGAATGGAGTGGCAGAAATGATCTGGATACTGTGCTCCTGTCGATGCAGCCCAGAATTGCCTTGGCTTTTTTGGATGCTGCCTTTGACGGTTGACTCCTTTTTGCCTTGTGGTTCCCTAAGATCCTCAGTCCTTTTCACGTGTACTAATTTCAAGACAAGCATCACCCATCCTACGCTTTTGCATTTTATTTTTCCTGCCTAGATGTAGTACTTGATGTTTATCCCTGTGGAAATTCATTTTGTTAGGCTTGCCCCAGCTCTCCAATCTTGTCAAGGTCATTTTGAATTCTGTTCCACTCATCTGAGGTCTCAGCTGCCCTCCCTAATTTGCTGTCACCTGCAAGCCTGATAGGGATGCCTTCTGATCCATCATCTCAGTCATTAATAAAGAGGTTAAGGAAGACTGGGCCCAGGAGAGAACCCTGAGGCACTCTCCCCACTAGGAGAGTTTAAAAAGAGAAATCATTGCTCATAATTTTCAGTAAAAGCAGGCTAAATCTCTGAATTTAAGTCCATTTGCAAAATAGGTTGATGCATCACTCCTTCAAATGTTCAACTGTGGTTTAATTTTCTGTGACAGATCCAGGGAGGCTTGATACAAAAGGACCCACTGAGGCCTGAAGGTGCTGCTGGGTCTCCACTCTCCCTTTCCCTCTTGCAACAGACCGAAACGGCGAATCCTCTGGAAATCCCAGGGCAGGAGGGTCTTTTGTTTTGGAAACTCAAGGAGTTGAAGGTGATGGGAAAGTGGAACCGCAGAGGCTGTTTCTTCCTAACAGATCCGGCTTTTTTTTTGTCTATACTTTTTATTAAAAACAAAAAAAAGTATATTTCAAATCCTTCTTCACATTGACATAATCAATTTTCCTTATTTTTCAACAGTATTAATAAAAAATGTTACAAACATATTTACTTCCCTCTCACAGTCACTTCCCCTCTACTCTGATTTGTTCTATTTACACTGACCATTTACGTTGCAGTCTCCATAATTCCCAAATCTCTTTGTTGACTGGTCTCTTCTAACCGAATTACTTACTCAAAAATACTAAATTTATTATTACTGTTATATTAACCTCTTATTCAATTATCCATGAACATCAATTTGAATAATATTTCTCAATATATTCCTTGATTATATTCAAATTTTTCCTTCCCTTTTCTTTTCTCTCATGTTTCATTCTAGCTGTCAAATGCTCTAATCCAACATATTCCTGCAGTTTATCCAACCATTCCTCGATTGTCGGTATAGCCGCTCTTTTCCAATCATTTGCGAGAAGCACTCTTGCGGCAGTGATCATATATAATATAAGTGTCTCATATTGTCTATTTTTTTTCTCAATTTGATGCGTCATATTCAGTAAGCAAAGTTCCGGAGTTAAAGGAAGCTCAATTTGGAGAATATCTGTCATTATTCTATGTATTCTTTTCCAATATCTTATGACCTCTGGGCATGTCCACCACATATGATAGAAAGACTCATCTTCTTGTTTACATTTCCAACACTTTTTCTTTTTAATGCGTACATCTTACTAAGTTTGAGCGGGTCCAAATACCATCTGTGTAACATTTTAATATAATTTTCTTTTAAATTTTGTGCTAATGTAAACTTATTAGTCAATTTCCAACTTCTTTCCCAATTTTCCAACTCAATTTGATGTCCTATGTTTTGGGCCCATTTAATCATTGTCTCTTTCACTGTCTCCCCTTCTAATTCACGATCGAGAATAAATTTATACACATATGAAGTCATATGTTCTCTTTTTTCAAATATCACTTTCTCCCATTCATTTAACTGAGTCGCGATTTCTATCCCTTCTAGTTTTAAGTCCATTTTCGCTCTTTCCTTTAATTGCATATATGGGAACCATTGATAGACCCATCCTTCTTGTTCTAGTTCTTCTCTCGTCTTTATACGCTGTCCACTTGTATCTTTAACTATCAGATCTGCATATCTTATCCATTTTTCCGATGGGTCTTTCCATTTTCCATGAAATGCCTCTTGTGGTGACACCCAACTAGGAATCTTCGTATACAATTTATTTTTCCATATTCTCCAAATCTGAAACGAAGCTTTTCTAATATAATGATTCAGGAAGCCCTTATCAATTTTCGTCTTTTGGTACCATAAATAGGCATGCCATCCAAAACGTAAGTCAACTCCCTCAAGTTTGAGCAATCTCTCATTCTTTAACTCCATCCAGTCTCTCAACCACACCATACCATTAGCTATGTAATATGACTTCAAGTCAGGGAGTCCAAAGCCTCCTCTCTCTTCTATCAATCAAAGTTTTCCAATTAATTCTAGGTTTTTTATCTTCCCATATAAAAGAAGTATATTTTTCCCATTCCTGAAAACATTTCAAATTCGTTATAATTGGTAAATTTTGAAATAAGTAATTCATTTTCGGCAACACCATCATTTTAATTGCCACAATTCTTCCTGATAAAGATAATCTTAATTTTCGCCACATCTGAAGATCTTTCTTTATTTCAGTCCATTTTGTTATATAATTATTTTTGAAAAGTTTATTATTTTGCTTTGCAATAATAATCCCCAACTACTTAATCTTCTTTTCTTCTTTAAATCCCGTTTTCAACTCTAATTTTGCTATTTCTTCTTTCCTCATATTTTTAGTCAGGATCTTTTGTTTTTTCTCTGTTAATTTTAAATCCCGCCACCTTGCCAAATTCATGACAAATATCTAACAATTTCTCAATAGTCATCTCTGGGTCTTCCAAAAAAATGACAAGATTATCAGCATAAGCCTTTAATTTAAACTCCTCTCTTTTAATTTTAGGACCTCTTATAATTTTTTCCATTCTTATTTTCCTGAGAAGTACTTCAAGCACCATTATGAATAATAATGGAGATAGAGGACACCCCTGCCGTGTTCCTTTATTTATTTCTATGGGATCACTCTTTTCTCCATTATTCAGTAATTGTGCCTGACAATTGGAATATATAGATCTTATCCATGTTATAAAATTATCACCGCAGTTCATCTTCTCCAACAGCTCCAACATACAGACATGATCCACATTATCAAAAGTCTTTTCGGCATCGACAAAATTCATTGCACATTTCTTTTCGTTATGTTTCTCGTAATATTCCAAGATATTAATAAGCGTTCTTGTATTATCTCTGATATATCTCTTTGGTAAAAAGCCATTCTGATCTTGATGAATTATTTTTTGTAAAATCCTTTTAAGTTCTTCGCAATTATATTAGCAAATACCTTATAATCTATATTCAACAATGATACTGGTCTATAACTGGATGGTTCCGCTGGATCTTTCCCCTCTTTCAATATCAATGTTGTATTTGCATCCTTCCATGAATCCGGATTCCCATTAATCAAAATTTCATTGTACATCTTCTGCATTGGTTCTGATAAAACATCCTGTAATTCCTTGTAATACAGCCCAGAAAATCCGTCTGGTCCCGAAGCTTTCCCCACCTTTATTTTCTTTATCGCCTCCGTAATCTCCATACATGAAATATTCTCATTTAGACTCTTCTTTTCCTCTTCTGACAACTGAAGAATATCTTGTTTCTTTAGAAATCTCGTATCTTCTTCTCCCTGTTACTTCCCCCATTTTTGCAATATAAACTTTTGTAATACTTATGAAAAGTATTCGTTATAGTTCTCGGATCAATAGACAGCTCTTTATCAGTTTTAACTTGTAATATCAAATTTCTTTCCCTTCTTTTCCTCAGTTTGTATGTCATCCATTTCCCAGGTTTATTCGCACTTTCAAATTCTCTTTGCTTCAACATTCTTAATTTCTTTTCCATATCATCCGGATCCAGCTTTTCTGAGGCGGCACTCCCAAACAGGAAAAAGGGGCTCCTGACCCCTCCTCTGTCTTCTCACCAGGCTGGTTGGAAGGCTTGGTGTCGTCCCTGCCAGGAACTGGGCTCAGCTTTGGTTACCTGATGGGAGGCGAAACCACAGAAAGGACACAGATGGCAACGGGGGGAAAAACGGAGACCCACTAAAAGGGGACCGTGGGAAACAACCATCCCTCCCTCCTTCCGTTCCAAAGCCCTGACCCTGCAGAAGAAGGAGGCCAGTTGAGAATGGCTGGTGTGGATTAAATTGAGGGGAAGAGGAAGAGCTGATGGGCGGGAATTGGAACCAGGGTGGACACAAAGAAGCCACACTACAGCTTGTAAGGAAGGGTTATTAAAGGAAGAGGGAGGGATTCCTGGAGAAGAGGAAAGCGGGGGGGGAGGGAACCCCCAGCCCTCCAGAACAGGAAAACCTTGGTCCTTTTGGCCTCCCAAGTCGGTCCTTTTTCTTGTCCTTCTCCTCCTTTTGTTTTTTCTCCTCCTCCCCCTGTGGCCTCGGCTGCATTCCTTTCCTTCTTGGGTCTGCTCGTCCCAATCTCCAACCTTTTCCACAGGACTGCTGGGGGGGGGAGCCTGAATTCTGTGGCTGCTCTCCCCAGAGTAGATCCATGGGCTCCTTAATCTCTATTCAGTTTAAATTGGCTGTTAAGATGCCTGGAGTCTCGCTTTGAGGGGTAGGATATAAATGAATACAAGAATAGGAATGGAAAGCAAGAGAGGTGTGGAGTCAGTGGGGTTTTCCTCTGTGTTTACCCCCTCTTCCAGAGCGGGGTCTGTGGGTCTCCTCTGCCTGGGACTGGCTGTGAAGATTAGGGCTAGAGGGGCTCCATGAGGGGAAGAAGTGGCCCCAGCCTGAAGAAACCCAAAGAGAGCTTTTGAATGGGCTCTTTTTTCTTTAACACTAGGGGAGGAAGAGGAAGAGAGGTGGTGGGGGGAGAATTTCCACAGGGGACAAAGGGATTTGATCAGCCTTTAAGATGAAATGCTTGGATGGCATTTTCTGCAGGTGGCAGCATGGGAGAGGCTCTTGTTGTACCCCCTTCCCCAGTCCCTCCCATGATCCCGACTAGACTGGCAGTTGAATTTTCACTCCAAGGTTGGTGAGAGGACATTACCTTCAAGGGCCCATGCAGGCCGGGGAAGACAGATGTCAGTTTTTACTGGCGTTATCTGGTTTCTACGATTGGTTGCTGCATGGCCAGAACCAAAAAACCCTAAGCTTGTACTGCTTATGCAGAGATTTGGCCCTTTTCCTCTACACATATGTGCTTATTCTCCTAATATTCAGGTTTCGGGATCCTACAAGATTGCAAAACATATGCCAAAATAGCATAGAGCCTGTAAGAGAATACTTGCAGTTTGTTGCCCCTTGCCACCGATAACCTCAACATCTTCACACAACAAAATTGTGGTTGCATTGGATGTTTAATTTGTAAAACCATTGTGATTGAATCAGGAATATTATTCCAAAATTTCTTTATCTGTTTGCATCTCCACCACATGTGGAAGAAGGACCCTTTTTTTATCACAGCTCCAGCATTTGATCTGGTTATTATTTGTCGTTTTAGCAATTTGAGTAGGAAAGAGATCCATCTGTGAAGCATTTTAAAATAATTCTCTCTTAAAGATACTGGTTTCACATATTTTAAAGTATTATTCTGGGATCTCTCCCTGTTACCTTGATTTCTGGGGTCCCTTGGGTAACACCTCAATGTCCTCCACGTGATGGGAATGGAAAGTAGCTAGAGCACAAGCAACAGCAATGCGAGAAGCAGGGCAACCTAGCAGGGTCTTTTTACTTGGTTTTTGCATGGGTCAGGCCAAGCCAAAAACCAAACAAAGATGTCCAATAAATGATTTTATTGAATGCAAGATTCACACACCAACGGAATCACACACATACACACCCAAGAGCTATTAAGAAACAAAGGAGAGGAAATTGGAGAGGGGGTATTGGAGGGGTATAGTTGGGGTAATACTGCACCTTGTCCTGAAGTCCTGGGTCTGAGAAGGCAGCGGAGAAGTGGGGCCCAGCACAGAGAGGGCTGAGGGGATCACTCAAAGGACGGAGAAACAGCCTGCTGGGATGACTGGGAGTGATCCAAAGAACTGCTCAAAATCTGGGACTGTTTGTAGGGGAAAAAGTACCTGGAGGACTAATCCTTTCCCGGGGAGAACAATGGGGCTTTGAGCGACAACGAAGCTCCACCATGGTAATTTCCTTTGTGTGATGGGGTTCCCAATTGATGATCAGTATTAGGCTTTAAAATTTTATCAAGTTCGTTTCTTTTGTTTCTATGCCTTTCAATTTTTTCTCTATTTTATATTTCTCTATTAATTATCTGTGGAGTAGCCAATGCAAAGTTATTCTGCGATTTGCCAGTTCTTCTTTTGATTGTGGGTGCGTTTCATCACCATATTCATCATATTCAATAAATCTTTATAGGTTATCCACTCATTTAACCTGGGCTTTTCTCTTTTGTAAAAGGCTTTGTGGGGTGAGGTCCATAGTGGAACTTTAGGATAAAGTTTAAATTGGTATTTATTCCACACCCATCAGGAGCGTTTTTGTATGCAATGATTATTAAATTGTTTATTAATTTTATCTTTATCAAAATAAGGTAAGCATGCCATCCAAAAAGGAATTCATTTCCTTCTAGCTGAAGTAATCTAGAGTTTTTTAAGATCCATTCTGATAACAAACACAAGCAGCCTGCATGATAATATAGTTTTAAATCAGGTAAATTGAGTCCCCCTCTTTCTTTGGCATCTTTCAAGTACTAGTACTTTATCCTGGGCTTTTTTCCACTCCATATAAATCATCGTCTTTCTTTATCCCATTCTTTGAAGGGTTTATCATTGGTTGTAATTGGAAAATTTCGAAAAAAGAAAAAACCAGCCTCGGGAAGACATTCATTTTTGTTGCTGCTACTCTTCCAAATAGCGATAAATACAGTTTATCCCGGCTCTAAAGATCTTCTTTTATTTCTTGCCAAACTTTCCCCTAATTATTCTCAAATCAATCAGTATTATTTTTAGTTATATTGATGGCAAGATATTTCACGTTCTTAGTTATGGAAAATGTGCTTTCACATATAATTTGTTCTTCAGATCTGGTGATATTTTTAGTAATTGTTTTAGTTTTTTTCTTGGTTAACCTTAAATCCTGAGACTTCACCAAATTCTTTTAATACTGAAACAAAGGGTGATACTCTGATTTGGGTTTCCCAAGTATTATTATCAAATCATCAGCAAAAGCTTTGATTTTGTAATCTTCCTTTTAATCTGTAATCCTTTGATACCCAGCTCTTCTCGTGTTTCTTATTTAGTATTTCTATTATTATGGAAAAAAAAAGTAAGGATGAGAGTGGATAACACTGTCTAATTCCTTTCTTGATTTTTATTCTCACTTTTTTCTCTCCATTTATCAACATTTGTGCCTGTTGGTTTGTATAAATAGATTTTGCCCATTTTATAAATGAATTGCCCAAGTTCATTTTAGTTAGCGCTTCTAACATGAAGGCCCAACTGACATTGTCAGAAGGCTTCTCTGCATCTATGAAAGTTAAGGCCAGCTTCTTCTCCTTGTGTCTGTGGAAATATTAGTGATATCTAAAGAGTCCTAATATTTTTTGAGATTTCTTTTTGGTAAGAATGTTCTGGTCTTCATGTATCCAATCCTCGAGTATATTTTTTAATCCTTTGCCAGGATGGAAGTAAATATCTTATAGTCCACACTTAACAGGGAAATTGGCTGATAACTTTTAGGTTCTAGCAGATCTTTTTCTTCTTTAAGTATTAATGCTACGTTGGCTTCACCCCAAGCGTGCAGTTTAAATGTTGAATACATCTCATTCATAATTTTCTGCAAAGGTGCAATAAGTAGATTTTGGAATGTTTTATAGTATAAAGGGGTGAAGCCATCCAGACCTGACGCTTTCCCTGTTTTCAATTTCTTGATTGCATTTTGTAATTTCCATTCTGGTGATCAGCTTCTTTGATTCATTTCTCTGTTGCTCACTGATAGTGGGTAAGTCTAGTAATTTAAGAATTTATTTATTTTTGGATTGGTTTCAGATTTATGCTGGAATAAATTTTTAAAACAATTAGCAGAAACTTTTTTTTTGTTTTGTTGTCTATAAATTGTTTTTCTTTCTTTAATTCCTGATATTAATCTTTTTCTCTTTCTTTAATTTATAGACTAACCATACCTCTGTCTGTGTATTTGGCTCTTTCACTCCTGCGTGTGAGTCTTGTGCCATCAATTTAATTTTTTAAAATATTTTTTATTAAAATTTAATTGCAAAATAAAGAGAAAAACAAATTGGTTACATCATTTTTAAATGTATCCCATCCACCCCCACTTCCGCTTATATTCTCCAGTTGAAACTACTTTGTGTCTGTTTACACATAAGAAGAGCAGTTACATTTCCACTGACAAAAGAAAAAGCATTTACATTGTATTTATTTCCGTTTCTTATCATCTTAT